>CAHIKZ030002013.1:1417500-1462500 GCA_903632075.3 Acanthosepion pharaonis | reverse complement strand
CATGAGAAAAGGGAGAGGGAGAAGCGAAGGCGAAAGAGAGAGAGAGAGAGAGAGAGAATGATGAGAGAGTAAGGAAAGGGAGAGAAGAGAAGGCATGAAAAACAGACAACGATGAGATAATGAAAGGAAGGATATATATATATATATATATATATAGAGAGAGAGAGAGAGAGAGAGAGTTAGAGAGGGAAAGAGAAATGGGAAGAAGGAGTTAAAAATCTGAGGTAAAGAGAAAGAAAAGGAGAGATAAACAAATAGAGGAGGTAGTTAGAAAGAATGATAGTGATTGAGAACGGGAGAAAGAAAGTAGGTGGGAAAGACAAGAAGCGGAGAGACAGGAAGTGGAGAGACAAAGAGGAAAAGGCAGAGGCGAAATAAGAAAGAAAGAAAGAAAGAAAGAAAGAAAGAAAGAAAGAAAGAAAGAAGTTGAAGTAGAGAGAAAGAAGAAGTATGGATCAACAAATAGGAGCGGGTGTGGAAAAGAAATTGAGTGAGAATCAGTGAAGGAGGATGAAACATAAAGAAAAGCCAGAAAGGCAGGTAGCGGTTTTTATTGGTTGCCGGATTTGTTTTTCTTTTACGGTTTATCAACCCTTTTGGGGTTATTTAAAGCCGAAACATATTTTGAATTGTTTAAATAATTTATTTTTTGAGAAATAATTTATTTTTGATACAACTCCTCCTATTGAAGTTTTAACTAGGGGCGAGGAGCAGATGAGTTCATGCCTTTCTTAATCTCTCTCCGCTTCCTGTTGTGGAAGCGGAGAGACATAAAGCGGACAAGGAAAATAGGACAAAAAAAAATGAAGGCAGAAGGAAAGAGAGATGTGAGAGAAAGGAAAAGGAGAGGCGCACAAACTAAGCGGTGGGTGAGAAAGAACGAGCGTGAGAAACAGTGAAGGAGGGGTTGGATGAAAAAAGAAAGAGAGGAAGCAGAGAGACATGAAGAGAGAAAATAGGAGAAAGAAGAAAGGAAAAGAAAGGAAACAGCGTCGAGCATGAGAGGTAGCGAGGGACAAGAGAGAGAGAGAGGGAGAGAGGAGGAGAGAGAGAAGGAAAGAGAGGCAAGAGAGAGAGAAAGAGTGAAGCAAGAGAGACAGAGGTAAAAGAGAGAAGGAGAGAGACAAGAGAGAGAAGAGAGAGGCAAGAGAGACGGAGGTAAGAGAGAAAAGGAGAGAGGCAAGAGAGAGTAAAGAGAGAGGCAAAAGACAGAGGGGAGAGAAAGAGAGGCAAGAGAGAGAATGAGAGTGAGGCAGGGGAGAGAGAGAGAAGGAGAGAGGGAGAGGCAAGAGAGTGTGAGAGAGAGGCAGGGGAGAAAGAGAAGGAGAGAGGGAGAGGCAAGAGAGTGTGAGAGAGAGGCAAGAAGAGATAGAGAAAAATACGTGCCTATATATTCCTGTAGACGTATATACATATGTATGTAGGTGTGTTTGTATCTGTGTGCATGAATAAATGTAATTATGTTGGCCCGTTTGTACGAGAGAGTTCGCTTAAAATACATTTACATCCAGGAGAAAATTACCTTTTAAATATGTTCTCAATTTTATTACACACTAGCACACACCTCTATCGCTAAACCCCGCCTTCCCCTTCGCCTTAACCCTACATTGAGTGCTTTATTGGCATACAACATAGTTACGTGTTGTTTTGTTGTAGATCTCACCTCCCCTACTACCATGTTTTCATTTACATTTGTTCAAACACTAATGATAAATATTAAATATTCTGAAACAGGGGAAAAAAATGAAATGGACAAACGGTGAATGCTTAATCGAATTAACAATTGCTGGGAATTGGAGAATAGAATTTCTTTATTTGCCGCGGGATCAGAAAAAAAGAAAAGAAAAGAAAAGATAAAACGAGAAAAACTTCGCGCGTTCAATCGAGAACGAGGCTAGCGTTCGCCATTCTGATACAAACATGGCGATGCATATAATCTTGCTTATATGAATGTGCCTCAATATACATCCTTTCTCTCTTACTCTGTCTCTCTCTCTCTGACACAAAACCAGACGCTAACAGACACACAGACAAACGCAAACACTTGTTATCGATGACGCACAGTTGCCGATAAATGTTCACTTTCATTTCGAATTTTTTCCCTTTCTCGCGATTCGAACCTTGAGATGCAAGTAATTTCGCTTCTATAGGCAAGCAGAAATGTTTTCTTTAAACGCTTTTGCACATAGAATGCTCGAGGCAAAAACCTAAGTGCGTACACCTAGATAAGCATATAGACAATAATAATTGATTCCATCCATCCATACAAAAGAAAAGAGTAATATAGCCAAATGTGTAAAAATATAAAGTCTTGATACGTTTCTAACGAAATTTTAAGACAGACACTTACACAGACTTGTTTATTTATACACAAACATTTATAGGTTAGCAAACACTAACCCAGACGTGTTCATGCATACACGAACACAGTATATAATGATATACACACAAACATTAATAGGTTAACATATACACACCTAGATGTATGCATGTACATAGTAGGTTTTGATGTATACACATACATTTATAGGTTAACATATACTCACCTAGATGTGTTGATGTATGCATGTACATATTAGGTGTTGATGTATACACATACATTTATAGGTTAACATATACTCACCTAGATGTGTTGATGTATGCATGTACATATTAGGTGTTGATGTATACACATACATTTATAGGTTAACATATACTCACCTAGATGTGTGGATGTATGCATATACATATTAGGTCTTGATGTATACACATATATTTATAGGTTAACATATACTCACCTAGATGTGTTGATGTACAAGGTCTGATCAAAAAGCATATAAAAGGTGGTATAAAAAGAAAACTACAATACATATCAATTCGGCATTTAATCTCCTTCGAAATAGTCCCTTTATGAAGCTAAACACTTTATCCGGGATCGTTTTCATTGATGGAAGCATTTTCTGGAATTCTCGCTCGCATATATCCTTGTTGGAAGCATATTTTGGCTCTGATTGCCTTGTAGAAGTATGACGTCATTGCCTAGCCATTTTCTTTTATCGGTATTTTTGGAATTTTTGTCAACTTTTAGCATGTCAATGCTAGATGAATTAAATCTTGATTTTCACTCCAATCAAGATCTTTCCCACGATATCCCTTGCATTTTTCTGTGTAACATAACAAACAAGGATTTATAAGTGATGCAGTTAGGATATACACATAATATCAGCCTATGAACGACTAGACAATTTCCTCCCCCAAAATATCTTGCCTAATTCTACTATTCTCCGTTCATCTTATATTGCTGCCTCTAGTTTGCTGAATATCGAGAGATTCTTGACAAAATTCAAAGAAGAATCTGCAATATCATCGTCCCTAACCTGGCATCTCGGTTTCAATCTCTTTCGCACTGTTATAAAGTAGCTTTCTTGTAAGACTGTTCTATAAATAGTTTCATGGTAATTTTTCTGATGTACTTTCCTTTTTTTGGTACTTCGGCTTCACGAATTTAAGTGCAGTACTAGATTGGCAGCTCGGTCTCATCATTTCACTGTTGAAATTGCCCAATGTAACCGTAAGTTCTATACTAATATTTTCTTCATTCGAACTTCTCGCTTGAAGAATTCCCTGATGGTCTTTTCGTTTCTTGTCTTCAAAAATTTAATTCCCGGTCAAGTATTTACAGAAAAGACAAAGGGAAACCACGTTATGTCGGTGAGAAACTGCCTGAAGCCGAGATATCGGGTCATGATTTATAACGTTGCATATTCTTCTTTAAGTTTTGTCAAAGATCTCTCGATATATAGCAGATGCTCCAGGCCAGATGTGATGGCAATGTTTGATGCACAGAAGAATGGTAGACTTATCAGTGTGCAAAATGTATTTTTTAAGCATTTCACCCCAAGCAAGGCAGCTGTGCCCATGCCATGCAGGGGGTTACGGAGAGCGAAAGTGATAAAAGAGTGGGTGTAGGGGGAATTGGGAAAGGAAAAAAGGACAGGGATCAAGGCAACAGAAGATGGCGATTGACGTTACATTTAAATGTTTGAAGATTGTAGTTATCAGGGAAGCAAGTAACAGGAAGGGAGTTCCAATGTCGGGAAGTGCGAGGAAAGAATAATTTGGAGTCGAAGTGGCGGTTTCATGTAACTATTTCAAAAGTAAACGGGTGGGACCTAGATGCCAATCTAGTAGCACGAATAAATTCATAAAATCGGGGCACCAGGGAAAAAAACTTGTCAGAGTAGTAGCCATGGAAATATTTCTAGAAAAGACAGAGGGAAGAAGGGAGAAGCTATAATAATATCAGCCTATGAACGACTAGACAATTTTCCTCTCTATGCCAAAAAAGTGAAACGAAGAAGGCCCTGTGGGAAGATGAATGTAGGCATAACGTAGCCATCACTATTTACATTATTCGGAGTATTGTCCTCATCTTTGTCGCCATATTTATTACAACGTTTCGGCCGTTGTACGCTCAGACCTTCTTCAGGTGGTCGGAATATCGAACTAACCCTTTATTTCATTTACATCATGTCTCTGAGAAAGTATCTGAAGTCGAGAAGCCAATGCAGGACCGATTACAGTACAGATCCTTGTTTGGATCTTGTCTAGAACCTTGAGATGAACCGTAGGGACACCAGATCATATATGGCAACAGTATTCAATGCAAGCACGAATGATAGATTTTTAGATGGGTAAGATAGACTCTGACAAGAAAAAAACTTCTGGCACGACACAGTGACCCAACTTTCCTTGCAGTAGATGCAGCTATTGATTCAATATAGTTATTCGACTTCAAGTCAGTCGAAAAAGTGAAGCCAAGAAGTCGTAGTGAGGCGTTCTCACGGGGGCGAGCATCAACCATGCTGATAGAGGAGGGCATTTCTCTCTGTTGCATTTCTCTCTGAGAGGAGTTTAGTTTGGGAAGCATTAAAATTTACAAGCCATTTCCTACCCTAGTTAATCAATGATTAGAGGACCTTTTTGAGAGCAGCGGCCAGGTTCACTTTGTCAGTACTGCCGGGCTTACTATTGAGACAGGAGTAAGTGGTAGGGTCGTCTTCATAGGAACTGGTGATATCAGGGAGATAATTAATGAAGGTCAGATATAGTGTAGTACCTAGGATAGACTCTTGGGGAACACCGACGTTAGTATGAAATGACCTGGAAGAGAACCCATTCAGGACGACCTTCATTTCCCGATTAGATAGGAATGGCTGGATTAAATTAAGTAAACGTCCTGCAATATCGTAACCCTGAAGCTTACGTAGAAGACCAGCATGCCAAAACCTGTCAAACGCTTTTGAGATATCTAGAGACATAGCATGAGCTTTGCCATTATTATTGAGAGCTTGATTATATATATATATATATATATATATATATATATATATATATATATATATATTCAGTTATAGCTGTAAGCACGTCAGCAGTAGACCGGGCAAAAAGGAATCCATAGTGTTTGTTAGGGAGTAGATCGTGGGAGGTAAGATGCTTAACCATTTCGACATTGATTAAAGCGTCGAATACTTTGCCGAAAATCGGTATGGGAATGATAGGGCGGTAGTTAGCGGGGGTCAGAAGGTTCTTCAGAATGACCGGGACGACAGAGAAGAACCTCCAACAAGCTAAAATACGGGAAACTGTGAAGCAATAGTTTATAGCTTTGGGGGAACAGGAGCCTGCTCAGGGAGCACATTTCTTTTGACGACGGCTGGTATCCAGTTATTTCCACTTGCCTTATGGGAGTCTAATTTAGAAATTATGTCCGAGATCATAGATGGGGATTATGGTAATAAAAATTGTTTAGCACGACAAAACCGACTTCCTAACAGCGGATTTAGAAATTGATTCAATGTAATCGATCCACTTAAAAATAAAATTATATTGCCCTCCAGTTAATTAATTATCGGTAAATAACTGAAAATAGAAAGAAATCTTTTCTTCTCATGTATCAATGTGTAAGATCAATTATGGCGAGAAAAATTGTCCTGCCCAACAGAGTGAGCCAACTTTCCTAGCAGCAGACCAAGCAATTGATTTGATATAATCTTTCCACTCTATGCCAAAAAAGTGAAACGAAGAAGGCCCTGTGGGAAGATGAATGTAGGCATAACGTAGCCATCACTATTTACATTATTCGGACTATTGTCCTCATCTTTGTCGCCATATTTATGACAACGTTTCGGCCGTTGTACGCTCAGGCCTTCTTCAGGTGGTCGGAATATCGAACTGAACCCTTTATTTCGCTCACTGGGGTAGACTGTTCTAGTTCCACGTGCCATGTTTAATGGATGTCAGTTATCAGTTATCTCCTGTTAATTCCCCTCTCGAAGTTGTCCGCTGCCTCAACCGGGTATTGAACTCACACTCTTTGGGTCCTGTCACTGGATCTAACTAACGTCTTTATCCACTGTGACATGTGGCACGTAGAACTAGAACAGTCTACAGCATGGAGCGAAATGGTTCAGTTGGACATTCCAACCACCTGAAGAATGCCGGAGACTACAACGGCCGAAACGTTGTAATAGATATAGCGACAAAGATGAGGACAATAGTCCGAATAATGTAAATAATGTACATAATACCTCATCTCAGAAATATAGACAGATACTGAAGGGCCGAAAGATTGTAATAAATATGGCGACAAAGATGAGGACAATAGTCTGAATAATGTAAATAGTGTACATAATACCTCATCTCAGAAATATAGACAGATACTGAAAGGCCGAAATATTGTAATAAATATGGCAACAAAGATGAGGACAATAGACTCATCAAACTCTTTCGGAATCCTCTGCATAAGTCCACATATTAACACGAAAACACTCTGAAATTGGAGCTTTCGGCGCGAATGCCAAGAAGTATGCATGCTGTTTCCGAATTTCTGTCTGAGTGAATTACGTCATGGTGCTCTTTTTCTTCCGGACGGTGCCCAACTGACCCTACTATACTGTGCAGGTGACACCACCAAAAGACCAACAACGCGCATGCGCAAAGCTTTAAAAAAAAAAAGAAGAAGAAAGCGACAATTTACCCATCGCACCTTTTGTATGTTTACGGTCATAGAAATACATGTACCTGTCTACATAGATACCAATGAGGAAGCATCCTTGCTTGCAGGCAAATCTTCAGATTACTATTTGTACGGCCTCATTAGCAATCCTTGTCTGAGCTGAGGCAATTTGTTGTAAAAATAGCGGATCAAGCGTTTGTTGGACAAGGAGATCTGTAATTCATGAATAATAAAGTTTTAGTAATTGGCTGAAGTGGTTGGATGACGGGGAAGGCGCCAAATATATGATCCAATTAGCATATACAACGATATTACTCTCCCAGGAAACATTACCAATATACGATAAAAATATAGTTTTAACTCTTTGGGTTAAAGTGCTCATTATCAGTGATAGAGAGTAACTAAATATAAAAGTGTACACTGAGGTCAATACCCAGCAGCGACAGTCTTTTTCAGCTTAAACGCAATTGTCAATCAAAGGAAATTATATATATATATATATATATATATATATATATGAAGAAAAATTTGGAAAAAACAAACAAAAATCCTTAAATGCAATTATGTTGTTTAAAATGAATGAAATGTCGACGTCTGACGTTTCGGTTTAATAAACCTTTCGACATTTCATTCATTTTAAACAACATAATTGCATTTAAGGATTTTTGTTTGTTTTTCCAAATTTTTCTTCATTCTGTCGGATCTATATCCATTTACATTTGCTTACATATATATATATATATATATATATTCAGTTGCATGGATATTAGTTTGTAACCTTGGGTTTCACGCTTTTGCGATCTTCAGACAAACTGGTTTATTTTTTCAAATGTGGATCTATTTATGCTTTATTTGTGTTTGATTATTTGTGTGTGATGGAGGAGGGGAAAAGATTTCTTCTGTGTTTGTATGTGATGACACTCACCTATAGATAGGCACACATTCAAACAGGCGTATATATGAGAATTCTTACATCCACATTCATAATCTTGGGTTAGGTGCAGTTTCAAAGGATTCTCCATCCAATGGCATATATTAACTCTATCACGGAATTCGTGTACTTTCCGCTAAATACCGTGCCCGCGCGCATATATATTAGGGGGCTTTGAATAATCAAATTAAAGTAATTCATCGTGTCTAGAAGAATCCTCAGCAGAATGTCGTTTGGTCCTATTTTGGAACACATCAGCAGTAAGACTTGAACCTGGATCGTTACGATACGACACAAGTGTGTACTCATATATATATATATATATATATATATATATATATATATATATATATATATATATATATATATATATATATATATATATATATATATATATATATATATATATATATATATATATATATATATATATATATATATATATATATATATATATATTTATATAAAAATATATTTTGAATAAAAACAGACTTTAAGGTTCTATGTGATAAATTATTTTACCACAGACTTGGATCATCAGACTTTACTTCCAAAGGTTGAAATGAAAAGTTTTTTTTCATGGAACCTTAAAGTGGTCTGTTTTTTTATTCAAACATATTTGCTCTGAATTTACATTGAGCTCTCCGATATTATCCTCCTTGGGTCTACCCATACGGATTACTTAGTTTTCCATAAACTAAATATATATATATATATATATATATATATATATATATATATATATATATATATATTATGGGGAAAATATTCTTACATATAAAAATATATATATATATATATATATATTAAAAAATAATTCAAGTCTAGTAGAAAAGACTGAAAAAAATGGAATACACACACAGACACACACAAGCATATATATATATATATATGCGCGCGTGTGTGTGTGTCCAGTAGTAGTAATGGTATAGCATTAGTATTTGAATAATTGAATAAGTATTCAAATTTTTTCAAATACTTCTTTTCGCTATTCTTTATGTTATTTTAAATACTTTGTTTTAATATTCATGTTTTAAAGAGTATTTTTATTTTTTAATTTAACTTTTTAAAATTTTTCTTTATTTGAATAATTTTTTTTACATTGTATCCAACATTCTTGTTTATATGAATTAATCTTCTCAACCCGAAATAATATGAAAAATAAGAAGCGAGAAAGACTATGCTAAACTGGAAAAGAAATGAGGGTCTCTTTATAGCGCAATCGTGTAGACATTGAAGCAATCGTAACAGGTTTTCCAATTAAATAAGCTGCACAACTATTTGAAACATTGAAATAAAGTTCATATTTTTTTTGTGTATTTTATAAAAATAAATCTTTGGCTTTATTTCATAATATTTAAATGCTTCTAAAAATTTAATAATTGTGCTGAGATATTTTCATTTTCTTATAGGTGTGCTGTTGCTTAAAACAGTTGAGAAACACTGTTATATGAGACAAGGTGGAGTATTGGATAGCGGTTCGGATTGAGGAATCGGAGAGCCGAGTTCGAATTCCAGTCGAATCCTTTACATTTACTTATGTGCTAATAGTCTTGGGAAAGATATGAATCCTCTTATCCCCCCCACCAGCTATAAGTAACTAGCAAGACAAACTGGGTTCTGTAGCCTTGGATGGCAATTGGTCTAGGAGAAGGACAACTCTGAATTCAAAACCTGCGGGGGATCCTCTGGTTATCTTGTGGCACATAGTGCACCAGGTCTCTGTATTCGTCCCTTCAAAAAGTGTGGCTGGTTCTGCACAAAGCCTTCACCACTATAATCAAATCAGATGTGCATATAAGTGTATTGAACAGGAGTAGAGGTTTATCCCTTGTTTCTTGTTGAGGATTCGATTTCCGGTTCCTTCTACTTCAAGTCTACACTTCTAACGTCTCTGACTAAACTCTAAAATTATATTTATTATTTTCTGGTTATTATTTAATTTTTCCTTCAACCTGTCTTCACCCCACTTATTTCCTCTTTAGGATAGGGTTTCTGATTCCTTCTAAAGTCTTCTCATCCTCTTTCATTCCCAGTAGCCTCTTGCACCTTAGTGACAATATTGCTTTGCTTGGGGTGAATTGATTACACACACACACACACACACACACACACACACACATATATATATATATATATATATATATATATATATTTGATAAAATATAGTTTTAATGTATGCTATATTTATAGGTTAAAGTGCTGAATATCAGGGATAGAGCGTATGTAAATATAAATGTAGACATTGATGTCATCAACACGAGGCGACAGTCTGTTTCGTGTTAAACGCAATCGTCAGGCCATACCATTTATTTTGTAAAAATACAAAAAATGTGGCACAAGGTCAAAAGTGGGTATAGGGAATATTGTTCTTCATGTCTTAAAAACTTAGCTAGCCACAATCACTGACCCAAACAATCTATATAATATTCCTTGCGCCAAAATACCAAATTCTTACTTACCATTCTTACTTCAACCACCACAGAGATTCTATGTAATCCTAACCAATTCCATATAAACAATTTCTCTGTAGAGAGTGGGGAATAAAAATAGCAAATTTTAAAAATGAAACCCCGATGAATATTTACATTATGCATGATAATATATACAGGGTGACCCAAAAAAAACGGGAACTTTTTAACAATCCAATAAAACCAAGAGTGATCGAAAAAAAATATTTTATTCATAGTAATTGAAACCTTAAAACAAGCCATGATGGAATTTTCATTTTTTAAAAATTACGTCCTGTAGATGGCGTCCTCCTGTACGAATGCATTCTTGAAATCTGCTGTTGAGATTCCTCATTAACTGCTGCAACATCTCAGCTGGGATACTGTGAATTTTATCTTGAATTCTAAATGGCGAAATGTTTACTTGCTAAAGGTCACTGTCTCGCAATGTTGCCAATTGCTCATGTCTGCCAATACGCACTTAAAAAATTCCCGTTTTTTGGGTCACCCTGTATAAAAGAAACTAAACAAAATGGTGTTAGTAATATCTCCCTCTACAATCCTTAATTGTGGCAGAAATAGTTAACTGAACGAAATTTATTCAGGACTTTTATAAATTAAAACCAGTCATTTGACCAACCATACACACAATTACGCTCAGACACAACAATACGAAAAGCACTCTCGAAAAACGAAAAGTGTTTCGCATCCACCAGGGAACTAATATTTCTGGTCACCTAAAGTGGGAGGGGATGGAGATTTAAACTAAAGAAAGTGAGGACAAAAATAAAAGGAGCCAATTAACGTAGCTAACTTGACGTAAAAACTAAAATCAGAACAAGCTTAAACTAACCTATTTTGGCAGGGGTTGCCAATGTTTGATATAGAGTCCTCAATATCCTAATGCGTAACCAGTATCAAATTGTCGGCTCCTTTCACTCGACAGATACGCGCATGACACGCACACCTTTTGCCAAATTCTGACGGAGACAGTCGTTGAATTTCCGTTCTGATCTTGACTTCAAGCTGATGCTTAAAGAGTAAGATCAGTTGGGATAAGGTACACTTCTCGTCTCTGGAATTCCTTCTGTCGCGTCGTCCATATCATGACTCTCATAACACATTGCAAGCACAAAAACCCATAGTGCTCAGCAGACGCAGTAGGCAGAATTTCCCAAGCTCGTTAAAGAAAGTTTTTTGCCGACACAGATGGCTCTTTGCATCAGCAGCCAGGTTGAGTGATGTCTCATCATTAGTGAGGCATTTCAATCTAGGCACCCAAGGCCATATGGAGCGAGCCTCTTGTTTTGTTAAACTGAGCTCGCCAATCAAGCCATCTTGAACGATCAGTAATACCTGATATAACGCCTTACAGGACAACGCCCGGACGCTGGAGAGGCTATCTGTCGGCCGTAAGAGGAACTTGAGGACTGACCGGCATTCACGATAGAAGGATCACTCGCCTTAGAATAAACGATTGGCCTCCTCCTAGCACGACGGGAAGTTCTTACTGGCGTCTTCCTTCCGGAATTCGCCATTCCCATCCGCTTGCGAGCTCATTCGATCTAGGAACGCGATGCGAAGCGTATGTTGACGAATCTCAATGCTAGTCATACCTAGATCGCCTTTAGAAGGGTGGAGGTAACAGATCTCCCGACATACCTTGGGAAACTTGCCTGCTCACAAGAGGAAGAACAAGACCCTAACTAACTGCATTAATATGGCATACATGACTTGAAGTAAAAATAAATTTGACGAAAAAGTCTAGCGTAAAATAAAAATTAAACTGGGAAATGAAATTAAAAGTTTGGCTTTATAAAAGTTTTTTTTTAAGAATAAGGAAACTTAAGAAAAACTTAAGCACTTACAACAAAATTAAAAGCAAGAATAAGAAAAATAAGTAAAAAACACTAGTGCAACAAATAAAAGGATGTTACGTCAGAAAAATAAGAAAATCAAAGTAGCTTATTGCCGGCGGAGACTGAAAGAAAACTGGAAATGAAAAAAATAAAATACAAAAATTGAAACAGATTCAGTCAATGTAAAATAAATGTGACCAAAATAACTTAAAACATTTTTTTAGCAGTCTTTGAAAGAAAATAAAATGAACGAGAACTCAGTGGCGTAGTCTATGCAAGACATAAACGGCGAGACACAAAGTCAAAAGGTAATCATCAGGCCAGATATTTATTATACAGGATGGTCCGAAAGTCTTGTCACCCTAACTCTCTCTTCAAACTGCAGAAGCTCGTTTCAGCCATCGGAAATGGAAAATTATATTCTGTAAGGGTGACAAAACTTTCGGACCATACTGTACTATGTACAAATGCGTCATGAGGAAAACTTGGGATGGGGGGGGGGTCCTTACCTGTTCTATCGATAACTTATCTAGCCTGTTCTAGTTCCACGTTTAATAGATGTCAGTCATCAGTTATCTCCTGTTAATTCCCCTCTGCAAGTTCTCCACTGCCTTAACAGGGTATTGAACTCACACTCACTGTATCTAACCAACGCCTTTATCCACTGTGCCATGTATCCTCAAGTGAGTTCAATGCCCGGTTAAGGCAGTGGAGAACTTCCAGAGGGGAATTAACAGGAGATAACTGATAACTGACATACATTAAACATGGCACGTGGAACTAGAACAGTCTACCCCGGTGAGCGAAATAAAGGGTTCAGTTCGACATTCCAACCACCTGAAGAAGGCCGGAACGTACAACGGCCGAAACTGTGTAATAAATATGGCGACAAAGATGAGGACAATAGTCAGAATAATGTAAATAGTGTATATAATACCTCATCTCAGAAATATAGACAGATACTGAAGGGCGGAAACGTTGTAATAAATATGGCGACAAAGATGAGGACAATAGTCCGAATAATGTAAATAATAGTTAACAGGACGAAAAATATTGCGGAATTAATAAACTGATTTCCATGCACCAATTTTACAATCATTCACACGATGAATCATACATTTAGACACAATAACAATTACGAAAACTCACCCTCGAAAAGAAAGATATCCGACAGTTACCAGAGAACTATCATACCTGTCACCTAAATGGGAAGGGGAAGAGAATAAACCAGAAATAAAAGGGGGTAAAAATAAAGGGGCCGATAACGATCAGTACTCTAGGTTAATTTGGGCACCTCGAGGCGGTGTAATGGTTAGCAAGCTTGGCTCGCTAAAACAATTACGGCAGAATAGTGAGTTCGATCCTCATTGGGTTCCCCCTAATTTCGGCCTTGTGCCACATCTGAGATACGCTTGGAAAATCAATATTTGGGAACCTCGCCGTTGGTGTAATGGCTATATCAGTTACTACTGAAAAGTGAGTTCAATCCTCACTTGATGCCCCCATGCTTTCGGCCTTGTGCCACATCTAAACTACGCTTGGAAATTCTCTACTCTAGGTTAATTTAAATTCAGTGGATTTAACCAAAAGGAAAACGACGTCTGCTAACCTAACACTGAACTAGGCTGAAAAATGTTTAAAATATCCTTAAATTTTATGTCACCTCCAGATGCCACTCTAAATTAGCCCCTCTCAAGTGAACCAAACGCGAAACATTCAACCACCTTTCGACGAATTTTGGTGAGGAAAGTCGCCTCCTTTCCGCTCTAATTTTGACTTTAAGCTGGTAGTTAAATAACAAAATTATTTCAGAAGTAGAAAACTTCTTATCTTCATAAAACTCCTGTCACGTTGTCCAAATCATAATGTTCATTCCTTTTCAGCTGAGGCAAAACATTGCTACAGACTGAACTGACCTGGAGGACAAAAAACTTTCCGCCCAGGATGTAACCTTCATTCAGTTTGCACAACAGCCGTACAACACTATAGTAAAAGATGTACCCCAAGGACACCACCCACCCGGCAAAGCGCACACAGTTTGGCAATAGTGGGATGTGTAAAGTCTTTCAGAGCAAGTCAACACTTGCGATAGATGGAGCACTCGGGGTTTATGACGGGCCTTCTCTTCGCCATCATGCACAGATTGGCCCTTCCCGAGAAACAAGGAGGCCAATGCTGCCTTAGCTGCAGCTATTTCCCCAATATCTCCTGATTTTATAGTCCTTTCTACTGTAGATTCTTCTGCCGATTACTCTACTAATTCATTTTGGTTGAGTCGCTTACTATACTCAGCAGCAAACGACTTAATGGAAGCCTTAAGGAGAGCCCAGTTACAGACCCCGTTAATTCCCGCATTAGAGTTACTAAAAGTTAATCCTGAAAATCATTCTCATTGAACAAAGATGTGTTGAATTTCTAGTAGCCAGCCATGCTAATCCTAGGCTTATCCAAGTTTAGGTCCAAATAAACTATGGAATGATAACTTGGACAGCCTGAGAGCCCTAAATTGATTGTAAGTAACATCGAAGCCGATCTGCCCCTATTAGCCACACTACCTCCCGGGGAAGCTCATTCCTGAACTTATCGACAAGATCCAGCCTGTCGATAAAGTCCCGAAATGGTTTTACATCCGGGTAACCAATCTAGTCCCCGTACGATTTATATCGAGATCTAGAATGGCATTCCAGACAGCCGCTAAAATTGCCCGACGAGATATGGTCAGAAACAGATGGATCGGCAAAAGAAAGGGTGGTTCGCTACCCTGAAGTCGTTCGGCGCATAAACATTAATGAAACGAAACGCCTGAGTTTTTTTTATGGTAGCATCCACGACACAAAGCCTGCCCGCCGGACCCGCGAAGATATGCGTACACACAGCCTTCAAGGAACGGCTTACCAGCCAATAAAGAACGACCATTATAATACGCAGAAAAAAGGTCAAAACCCCTCCACAGTATAAAATCATGGTCGCCAGAACGGAAACGAAATTCTTGTAAAGCGCAGATATCCATTCCCAGGCGCTGAAGGCCGCGATCGAGTCTCGCCGTTTGAAACTTCAACCTCAGCCTCAAGACATTTAAACTGGCTAAAAAGAGTGACATTGTCAGAACTTCTAGGGTTGGCCGTCTTCTTTTAACGTTGTTGGGGTGGGGATACCGACGGCCTAGCCCATTGACCCCTGGCCCATTTCAGTTTTAATATGACCGCCACTCGCAAGACCCCCGATATCCCACGGAAAAGAGCCCTGTATAAGGAGGAATAAAAGAAAAACTGGGACCCTCCTTGAGCAAAATCATTTTCGACGATATCCCATAGGAGGGTGTAATGTCGAAACTTTTAACAGCCTCTTCCACTACCCCCCATGTCTGCCGGTAAGTACCCACTTGGTGTCTGGAAGATTCCTCGGGTCATCTACATCTTTGTCACCAAACTTTTGGACTGACTGCAAGTATTTAAGGGCAAGTATTTCCCATGCTGTCTCGGTATCTCTATTTGGCCCGGGTCACGCGACAGACATCTCCGCTATTGTAGGGCAGGTTTTCTTTTGCACTTCATTGCATCTTTTGATAGTTTTATGGCGTCAGTGAAGGAATTTGGACAGGAGCAATGTACGTGTACATAATACCTCATCTCATAAATATAGACAGATACTAAAGCTTTAAGTATATTTTTAAAAGTTAACGACATTTTTCCTCCACGTTACTTCAGTGTATTTCTGGTTATTTGCCAAAAAAACAGAGGATAGATCATTTCCCCTCCAGCGACTTCCCGTCCGACAGCACCATGTTTCTGTTTTTGGACAGTTAATAGCCAGCGAAGTAGTGAGCCTTGTCTGGGCGATTCCGAATCTTCTGCAGCACCTCCATTATTGTATTAAATAAGAACTGTAGGAGGTTTCTGACGCATGTTTCACTCCTGTTGCTGGAATTGAGTATTAAACCCATCCTGTGCCTAATATTTAACAAATTAATAATTTTTAAATTATTATTAACATTTTTATTACAAAATTATTTCATTATTCAAATATTACTATATTTTATTATTAAATTAATAATTTTTAAATTATTATTAACATTAAGTATCGACCATCATAAAGACTGAAAAATAAAATTGACGAAGATTATTCTTTAAGGTTGACGGACACGCATGTTTAATTAGGTTTTTTGTTTTTTTTACGAATTGGTCAAACCCAAACTCAAACATGAGTCTACCGATTGAATAGAATTTTATTATAAACAATTGTCTTGTAAATGGAATTTTTAAAGCATTCTGAATGTAAAAATAAAGAAAAAAGTCTGCAAGACAATAAGAAACACTACCTGCCAAAAAAAAAAAGCGAAGTTTTGTTGAAATCGGTTGAAAAATGTGGGAAATCTGATCCCATATATAAACGAACGAACGAACACACACACACACACACACACACACACACACACACACACACAACCTGGGTTTTTATATGTATAATTCGATATGAGTTGTACCCCTATCATTCTCGTGATGCCTCTTAATCGTGTTTTCAAATTGATTTCGTGCAAAAACAATTGTGTTTTTCCAATTTATGGCGCTGTCAGAACCACCGCAAGGTAATTTTACGTAGTCCTGTGAAGTTTTGTTGAAATCGGTTGAAAAATGTAGGAAATCCGATCCAATATATAAACGTACACACACACACACACACACACACACACACACACACACACACACACACACAACCTGGGTTTTATAATAAGTATGATTATTTAAATATTATTACATTTTATTATTAAATTAATCATTTTTAAATTATTAATAACATTTTATTATAAAATTATTTTATATTAAATTATTTTTTAATATATTATTATTAAATTATTAACTTTTTATTATTATTATATGATTTTATTATTAAATTTTTGTTATTATTTTATTATTAGATTATTATTACATTAATAAATTTTTATTTTAAAGTTTTTATTGAATCATTATTTTATAATTATTAAATTATTACTTTATTATTCAGTTATTTTATTATGTTTATTTTATTATTAAATTATTTATTGAAATACCTAAATATCTGCTTCCTGATGTTGGTCGAGTAGAGAAACTGAAATCGTTTTTTAAAAATGGAACCTTTTGTCCTTCTCTTAATCGAAGATATTTTCTTTCTAGAATTTTTAAAAATCTGTCGAGGTCTTATATTTAAGAAAAACTTCGACAACATTACACCTTTCATTTAGCAATACAACATACGCAGTTACTTTCAAAGTTTTGATTATTTACTGGTTTGACATCAATAATTAAATGGTATTCTTTGAGTTTTGTAACCTACTGCGGAAAAATGCAGACCCCACACGGAGAAAAGAAAATGTCAAAAAAAGAAGAAAAAATGTTTAAGTTGGAAATGTATAAAATTTCACAATAATGTTTTTTTAGTAAAGATATTTTTTTAAAAACTGCTTTCATAAGAAAACAGACACCCGCTGTAGACGAGCACAATGTTCAATTACAAAGTAATATTAAAAAAATAAAAAATAAAAAAATAAAGTATTTGTCGGGTTATCTCCTAATTTTCGAAACTGCTCATAGGAGACTCTCTCAGGACTATAAATATTCTGCGATATTTTTCACGTTCTCTTCCTACCTTATCCGCTTTTTCGTCAACATGTGACCTCACTCGGAGAACGCGTTCTCTTTTGGGAAACACATGAACAATACATACATACACAACACACATACATACGCACATTCACTCACTACACATACTTTACACCTAAAAATGTTTTCACATACATTTGACATACACATCTTCGTCTTTGTCTCCTGTAACCCTTTATTGTTAATACATTATTATTTATTTGTACATATATATTAGTTCTTGTTTCTTTTGATTTTTTTTACGTGGATCATATCCCGTGTCTGCCATTTTGTTGTGTGTATTTCAGGAGAAACATTTATCTCTCAACCCATACACCGACCCGCAACAGATTCATTAAATTAACGGATTTGACATCGCATAAGCTACACATTTTTTTCTTCTGAAAATTGATTAAAAAATCACTCGGCCTCTTAAACGTGAATATGAGGTCTTCTGTAGACTAACTTCATTCCCAACACTTTCTGCTATATCAGATCTGAAATACTGAGAAATATGGCGACAAAGATGAGGACAATAGTCCAAATAATGTAAATAATGAATATGAGGTCTTCTGTAGACTAACTTCATTCCCAACACTTTCTGCTATATCAGATCTGAAATATTGAGAAATATGGCGACAAAGATGAGGACAATAGTCCAAATAATGGAAATAATGAATATGAGGGTCTTCTGTAGACTAACTTCATTCCATTTGCTGCTATATCACACTTGGCGACAAAGATGAGGACAATAGTCAAATATCTGAAATAATGAATTGAGGTCTTCTGTAACTAACTTCATTCCCAACAAAGCTGCTATATCAGATCTGACAATATTGAAAATGGCGACAAAGATGAGGACAATAGTCAAATAATGTAAATAATGAATATGAGGTCTTCTGTAGACTAACTTCATTCCCAACACTTGCTGCTATATCAGATCTGAAATATTGAGAAATATGGCGACAAAGATGAGGACAATAGTCCAAATAATGTAAATAATGAATATGAGGTCTTCTGTAGACTAACTTCATTCCCAACACTTGCTGCTATATCAGATCTGAAATATTGAGAAATATGGCGACAAAGATGAGGACAATAGTCCAAATAATGGAAATAATGAATATGAGGTCTTCTGTAGACTAACTTCATTCCCAACACTTGCTGCTATATCAGATCTGAAATATTGAGAAAATATGGCGACAAAGATGAGGACAATAGTCCAAATAATGTAAATAATGAATATGAGGTCTTCTGTAGACTAACTACATTCCCAACACTTGCTGCTATATCAGATCTGAAATATTGAGAAATATGGCGACAAAGATGAGGACAATAGTCCAAATAATGTAAATAATGAATATGAGGTCTTCTGTAGACTAACTTCATTCCCAACACTTGCTGCTATATCAGATCTGAAATATTGAAAATATGGCGACAAAGATGAGGACAATAGTCCAAATAATGGAAATAATGAATATGAGGTCTTCTGTAGACTAACTTCATTCCCAACACTTGCTGCTATATCAGATCTGAAATATTGAGAAATATGGCGACAAAGATGAGGACAATAGTCCAAATAATGTAAATAATGAATATGAGGTCTTCTGTAGACTAACTTCATTCCCAACACTTGCTGCTATATCAGATCTGAAATATTGAGAAATATGGCGACAAAGATGAGGACAATAGTCCAAATAATGTAAATAATGTATGAGGTCTTCTGTAGACTAACTTCATTCCCAACACTTGCTGCTATATCAGATCTGAAATATTGAGAAATATGGCGACAAAGATGAGGACAATAGTCCAAATAATGGAAATAATGAATATGAGGTCTTCTGTAGACTAACTTCATTCCCAACACTTGCTGCTATATCAGATCTGAAATATTGAGAAATATGGCGACAAAGATGAGGACAATAGTCCAAATAATGTAAATAATGAATATGAGGTCTTCTGTAGACTAACTTCATTCCCAACACTTGCTGCTATATCAGATCTGAAATATTGAGAAATATGGCGACAAAGATGAGGACAATAGTCCAAATAATGTAAATAATGAATATGAGGTCTTCTGTAGACTAACTTCATTCCCAACACTTGCTGCTATATCAGATCTGAAATATTGAGAAATATGGCGACAAAGATGAGGGACAATAGTCCAAATAATGTAAATAATGTATATGAGGTCTTCTGTAGACTAACTTCATTCCCAACACTTGCTGCTATATCAGATCTGAAATATTGAGAAATATGGCGACAAAGATGAGGACAATAGTCCAAATAATGTAAATAATGAATATGAGGTCTTCTGTAGACTAACTTCATTCCCAACACTTGCTGCTATATCAGATCTGAAATATTGAGAAATATGGCGACAAAGGCGAGGACAAAGAATAATGTAAATAATGTATGTATATGAGGTCTTCTGTAGACTAATTCCCAACACTTGTGCTATATCAAAAATATTGAATATGGCGTGAAAATAAATGGAAATAATGAGGTCTTCTGTAGACTAACTTCATTCCCAACACTTGCTGCTATATCAGATCTGAAATATTGAGAAATATGGCGACAAAGATGAGGACAATAGTCCAAATAATGTAAATAATGAATATGAGGTCTTCTGTAGACTAACTTCATTCCCAACACTTGCTGCTATATCAGATCTGAAATATTGAGAAATATGGCGACAAAGATGAGGACAATAGTCCAAATAATGTAAATAATGAATATGAGGTCTTCTGTAGACTAACTTCATTCCCAACACTTGCTGCTATATCAGATCTGAAATATTGAGAAATATGGCGACAAAGATGAGGACAATAGTCCAAATAATGGAAATAATGAATATGAGGTCTTCTGTAGACTAACTTCATTCCCAACACTTGCTGCTATATCAGATCTGAAATATTGAGAAATATGGCGACAAAGATGAGGACAATAGTCCAAATAATGTAAATAATGAATATGAGGTCTTCTGTAGACTAACTTCATTCCCAATACTTGCTGCTATATCAGATGTGGTATATTTACCCACTATTCATTTGATCATAAAATAAAAATATAATATTTTACATTTATTTTTAATTCATAATGATCACTCTTTGCTTTCAACATGGCCCTTAATATGTCCTCACTTTTGGGAAGAAAATAATAAAAAATTACCAGCAATCTATTTTTGTAAAGAAAATACTAAAAAATTAGCAGAAATATATTATTGTAAACTGTTCTGGTAGGATCCACCTAATTTGCATAGTGGAGTACCGACCATATAAATATGGTTGGTACCGGGAAGAGAGGGGGGGAATCTAGAGATTCAACCAGAGACTCTGCCCGACTGCGACTCAGTCAACACATTCTCCAGGAACGGTCTTACCAGGAATATACAAAAGACTATATGTAAATATTGTGTACACTTTCTTGTTTCAATACATTTTGTTCTAAGTACATTTTGTGTTGCATTATTATTCCATGCATTAGTCAAGTTTCAACATAAACAAAATAATAAAGAGATTACAATAAATACATTTTTTGTAAAGAAAATTACTAATGCTCCCAAGAAAATTAAATTTCAGCATTAAATGACCCATAAGGATGTTGATATGCCGCTAAACAAACAAACAAACAATATCATAACAGCCTCTTTCAAGGTATGACACCCTTGAGTACTAGATACGCGAAACATAGCTCTCCAATATGGGCCACATATCAACAAAAATGAAGACATTAGTCCGAATATAAATAAGTGGTACCCCAATTTGGATAGTAGATTCTGGATTTGGTGTGTTAAAAACTGGCTTTCCCCTATGTAATCCCTTTTCTAGATTCAAAAAAGAGTTCTAGAAATCTTTGCACATGCCTTGTATATTGGGATTTTCTTTTGAAATAAATATATGATCACGTTTTTTTTTTCTTCCAATTATTCGGTTTTTCTTTTACATCTCTTTCGATTGAGTTATTCTTGAATTTTTACTCGAAACCAAAAACTAAATTGCCATATCTTGAAGAAGGATTATTAAGCAGATTCAAACTTAAAATAACTTCGATTCAATATCTATTGACCTTTAATCAAAGGATAAATACAGTTATTGAAGTTTATAAGTCAGCTTATTTAAGACATCCTTTCTCTTACAAAAGGAATTTCTAGTGGATTTCAAATGGAAAAAAGAAAAAAAAAAGATTTTACATTTGTACGAAGTATGTTGAAAAGTTCTCGGCGTGCAAAAGATGTGCTTTAAAAACTATGAAAATTTAGTCAGAATTTTAGGAAGTTTGTCAGGCCGTGAATACATAAACGCTAAACTAGGGGATCATTTGACCTTCTCTCTCTCTCTTTCTTGACTGATTAACCCCAAACTAGTCCTGGGCATAACGATAAACTACATCTGGCAGCAGGGCCTCTGATCGGGAGATTGGAGGTTTTGAGGAGCATGGCACCATCTCTTAATTGTAGTTGTTCCCAGGTCCGCCCTAACCAGGGGTAGTAGCACATGTTAGGTTCCCAGATAGTAAGCCCCCAATCAAAAACTCGATGAAAGAATAAAAATGCATTTTTATGGTATAAATTCCAGCAATACATATTTATATATATAAAAAATTAGCAACAAATACATATTTATAGCAAAATAACCAACAGTATCTATAGTTGAAGCCATAAAATTGCGTTCAGATTAGATTTCGGCATTAAATAACTCATAGAGGTGTTGATATGCTGCTAAACAAAATCAATCAACCAAATAAACAAAAATGAAAGACCACAAGAACAGAATGTGCTTTCTTATTGACATTGGTAGTTTCTGCAGATTGTAATGGATGTCTGAAGAACTTCAAGAAACTATCAAAATACCGATTTGGTTATTTGATTAATGTTAATGACCATAATGATAATAGACATACCTTTCAAATATCGCTGTTATAAAAAAAATCTATTTTTTCACGATTTAGTCACTACTTAAATGGTGAACACCGATTGCTATAAGCAACCTCCTACAATCCTTTATATGTTTCGATATTAAATAACCCACAAGGGGTTGATAAGCCGTAAAATTCAAATCAATCACTCTCGCGATCTATCTTTAATATTGAGGAATCTTACACCCTAACTATAGTTCATTTTAACCAATATGTACTATAGATCAAAGGTTTCTAGCAACCTACTAAATTATGAAGAATTGCCTAAAAGCTGAAAGTTGCTCGCCTTTCTTAAAACTAATTTACTAGTACATTACGAGCCAGAGAGACTTTCTCTTCACAAACTATTTTATCCAAAATGAAAGAATAATAATAATAATAATAATAAGATCGTGATCAAAGACCACAAGAACATAATGTGCTTTTTTATTGACATTTTCTGCAGATTGCAATGGATGTTTGAAGATCTTCAAAAAACTATCAAAATTCAAGGAACATGAAGTGGAAATTTCAAAATGTGGCCCATGAGGACATAAATGATTCCAGTTGTAGTTGGAGCACTCGGATTGATTGGAAAAAGTTCTGATAGTTTCATTGAAGGGATTCCTGCTTTCCGAGGTCTTAAAGAAATACAAAATACTACAGCTCCCACATTACGAAGAGATTTATCTGAGTAAAATGTATGTGATCGTAGATTTTTTTTTGTACAAAAGTGTTCAGTGGAAAATGTCATGAAGCCATTTCTGACCTTTAGGTCTCTGATTGCAACCCGGAAGCAAATATCTATACAACAGAAATTAAAGAAAATAATAATATTATTATTGCAGTGATAGAGACAAAATGAAGCTACTCTATTATGTATAGATTCAATCGACTAATAAATAAGTCAGTCATCACTCAGTAAATGTGAGAACGTCTATGTGATATATTAGAAGACATTACAATAATAATGATAATAATAATAATACTATAATTCACCATGTATAATACGCTTTCATCCATAATACGAACTCCTAAAATTGTGCTGAAAGTGTGGGAAAATGCTTCTACTCACGCATAATACGCACTCCTTGTTTGGTAATCAAACCCTATAAATTTTACATCTCCAATTTCATTACGACCAGCGTTTCCTACTCTTATTTAAAAAAAATGGTTTTAAACATAGAATAATATTATTCTAATTTAGTTTTATGATAATTCTTATTTTATTTTACGGCAATTTTTATAGATTTTTTTGTAGCTGTGCATAATACGCACCCTGATTTTGTTTATTACGTTTTAGAAAAAAATGGGTATTATACATGAAGAATTACGGTGATTCTTAATTTTACTAGCATTTTGTGTTTTAATTTTTTTTTTTTTTTGAGTGCGCCTCGTGGATAATGTCTTTCTTTCCAAAGACTTTTTGATATTTTCTGCTATAAAACTACGCAGCCATAACTATGATATTATGGATTTGTTAGCTCAGTGACTTTGACTTCCGTTTTCCCAGCATGCACTATTCTGAAAGGAAACCACAATTTAGAACTAACTTAACGGATGCCCTTTCCACATAAACTTTGTTTAGGATCTTCAACTGACTGAAAATTTTATTCCTGGAAGCAGCATTTTCTTTAAGAAAAATGAATAGTCTCTATTTTAGGCATCTATCTAACCGAGTTAGCTCCTTTGGTTGTTACCGTTTTTTTTTTTTTTTTTTTTACTTCTCTCGCTAGTAATTTTGTCTTTTTCTCTAAGCAATAAGCATTTCTTTTTATAACGATCATTTAGACCTTTAAATTTGTTTCTTTTTTCTTTTTCTTTCTTTATACGTAGCATTTTTTGGTTCGTTTCTTATTTCGGCGAACCTCATGTACAAATTGCTTGGTTATCCGAGCTTACGTTCTTTAATGATGTGGCACCAGGCTGTTCTCGAAATCTCTTTGTAGCAGGATTTTTTTATTTTTATTACTTTCGAGGATTTTTATGTTCGAGAACGGACGGGAAAAAAAAAACAGAAAAGAAAATTAAGTATTAAAATTGTGAAAAATTGAGAGGAATAATGTTGAGAGAGGGAGAGAGAGAATGTTGAGAATGAGGTTGATTGGCAAGAGAGAGAGAGAGAGAGAGAGAGAGAGAGAAAATAGACAATATTGAGATAGAGAAATACAGGATTGAAAGAGAGATGGAGAAAGAGAGAGAGAGAAAGAATATTGAGAAAAGAGAGAGAGAGAGAAAGAGTGAGAATGTTGAGAAAGAAATACAGAGAAAAACAAAAGATATATAGAGAGAAGATTGATAGAGGAAATGATTAGAGAAAGAGAGAATTGATTGAGAGATTTGATAGAAATGATGAGAGAAAGAGAGAATTGATTGAGAGATTTGATAGAAATGATGAGAGAAAGAGAGAATTGATTGAGAGATTTGATAGAAATGATTAGAGAAAGAGAGAATTGATTGAGAGATTTGATAGAAATGATTAGAGAAAGAGAGAAAAGAGAAATCGACAATTTTGTGAAGGAGACAGAGACTTAACGCAAGACAAGGAAACAGATGATTGTGAAAAGAAAGAGAAACACGAGAAAGGGATGAGAGGAAAGGAGAGAGAGAGAGAGAGAGAGGGGTAGAGAGAGGTAGAGAGAGATAGAGAGAGAAAAAGAAAGATCCAAGATAATTTTGATAAAAAGTGATACACATATATACAGGTCATCGCACATATATATATATATATATATATATATATATATATATATATATATAGCAGCATGGACCGGCGTTGCCCGTGCTTGATTCAAAAATCGTACGACTCCATACAGCAATCGCTATCAATTGACTTAAAATATTTTTGCCCTTCCTTGCCTTTAAAGGAGTGTCCTTTGCGTGCTGATGTTGCTACATGCCTTACTTCTTGCCTATCTCAGACTGCGAAATTTTTCTAAGCTCTATACTAAACATTAAATCTGTTACGAAAAAAGAACTAAACAAAATGAACACAAAACGATCAGCTTTAAAAAAGGACTCGTAACTGGAAAAACCGAATGAAAAAAGAATGTTAACAACAAATACTTTTTCACACCCAACCCAGTTCTGCGGAATCAGAATCAACGTTGAGTTTAAGCAAGCGAATTAGCCAATTGGAGTAAAGTGCCATGCAGATTTAAATTTTGTGACGAATGCAGCTATCGATTTTTTTTTGCATGCTAGCATGCTAGTTAACACTCGTGTCAGTCATCTGTTTGCTCTCTCGCTGGCCAATAGAATCTTCCTGCCTATTCGTGGCAGCCAGCTCTCACTCTGGCAGTAGAAAATGGCCGCAAACTACATGAAAACTGCCGTAGAAGCATGAAAAATCGATTATTTCACTATCGATGGAAGTTGGGAAATGCAAAGTCGGTCTTGGCCTTCTCGCTAACTTGGAGCATGTGCATGTAAATTTTAAGCAAATCCGTCGAAATTGCGGCCAAATGCATTCGTTACAAACACATATTCTGCCTTATATATATATATATATATATATATATATATATATATATATATGAAATGGATAAGTCTGACAACTATTTTAATATATTTTATTGTTATACGTTATTTATATATAGACAAATATTTAAGTAAATGCTATGTTTATAATAAACAGTATTAACAACATTTAGCGGATACAGGATCGATTCCTGTCGGAGGACGCATATTTTCTATAAAATTTTTCGGACATTCACTTTGTCTATTTCGTAGTGTGGGACATCATTGTTTACGTTTCGAGCAGATATCATCGTTCGTACGGAAATCAAGGAAAATTGTAGTTTAAAAGCATTAAACTCGATCTTGCTAACCAGACGCTCCTTCATAGCTAAACGGGTATAACAAGTCAGTCTATATGATGATTCCCTGTTGGATAGAGGTTCGATTTCTGTCTATGAAATTTCCCGGACGTTCGGGCTGGTAAATGTTGTTAATACTGTTTATTATAAACAGAACATTTACTTAAATATATATATATATATATATATATATATATATATATATATATATACAAATGAGAAAAAAAGAACAGATGGTGTAAAATTCCACTGTTAGTAGTATTTACTTTTAAAAAGTTCTCAATACAAAGTAGAGCAATATATTAATTTTATTATTAGAGATTATAATAGAAATATTTTGAAATTGCTGATGGCCTGTCTATCTTCCGGTTTATCATGGCATGAAAAAATTAACTCACCCATCTCCACCCTCTGAGTTTACTTTTCTATTTAGCATAGATTTGACATTTAATTGGTTACTCAAGACATACCCACAAGTCTATTTTTTTTATTCTGACTTATGTCTCCCGCATTTAACTTTTGGAAAAGTTGTAACACTTTGTTTTTAAATTTTCTTAATCATTTAATCACCACTTACTTACCATCGCCTGAAGAAGTACAATCAAAGTATTGAAACATGAAAACTTTTGTGTAGCGATTTCAAAAATGTTTTTGTTATTATCCCTTATAATACTACATTCATGCACACACACACACATATATATGTATATATATATACACGCACATAGACGCACAATTAGCTATATATATACATATATATACACACCCAAACACAGAGACGAACACACACACACACACACACACACAGAGACAGACAGACAGACAGACACACATATATATATTTATAGATAGATAGACAGATAGATCATGAGAATATTTAGATAGATAGATATTATTTTGTTATAATCTCTTATAATAACACACACACACACACACACACACACACACACATATATATATATATATGTATATATATATATATTAAAAATATGCATAATACCCTACGTTGATTGTTTTATTGTTGTTGATGCAACTTGAACTTGAGAAGACAACAGAAGTATTGAAACAAAAGGGCTATTTTTGTAGTGATGCTATAACATGTTTATGTTATGAATATACACGCATATAAACAGAAAAGCAAACAACGACACATACTATACATACATGTATAGTATGTATAGATAACAATGTTGGATTCTGAGTACATGCAAAATCAATGTACAACTGATCACAAATATACAATATCAAACGCAGAAAAAACATTAACTATCTATGTCGATGTCAAAGATTAAATCGCAATGAAATAAGCGTAGGTAATAATTACAATAAAATATATATATATATATATATATAATATGTGTAAGTCTCCGTCGGTCAGGGTTGACCATGGGTAGCATCCTAGTTGTCTGTTTGGCTGGATCATCGACATCTGTGACTGTAGAGGCCGATGAGAGAGTGACAATCTCTGTTGCAGAGGTCGCATGTGTCTTTTGTCTCTGGTCTTTTTGAGCTGTCACTTTGCTTTCTGCAGGTCTGCCTTTCCGTGGCGACTTGTCTCAGCTTCTCCTCCCTTGACTTGAGGTGTTTGGTCAGGATTCCTCTATATTCGGTTCGTATGGCTGCCAGGCTCTCCCAGGACTCTGTGTTGATGTCCACACCTGTGTTGATGTTGATATATATAAATATTTAAAATAAAGAAACTATAAAGAACAATTGTATGACAAACATACAATACCATTATTTTATCATTCATTATTACTTATATTTCAAGGTAGATAGTCAACTATGTATACCACATAAACCTTTTGACGATAAACTTTTGTTTTCATCAAGGTTGGGGTCTTTTTCATCATGCTACGCGAAACAGTGATGGATCCTAAGTTAACAGTAAGTTCATTCCTTTGGTTTAAGATATCAATCCCGTCCTTAAATGAAATAATTTCCAATCTTCCATTGAAACAAAGTGCGTATAGGGAATAACAGGTTCGAGCCTTCTTGAGTAGTTCCTATTTAACTGTAGGAGTTTTGTTGTTCTCTTTTAAATTCCAAAAGTATTTCGACAATGATGTGCTATTTTTATAAGTACAATTGTTGAAGGATAGTATATGTTGATACTTATGAACGTATGTATGTGTGCTTGTTTGTATTTTCTGTTTATATGTCAGCACAGTCATATCTACATGTGTGTATGTATATATATATATATATATATATATATATATATATATATATATATATAGAGAGAGAGAGAGAGAGAGAGAGACAGACAGACAGACAGACAGACAGAGGGAGAATGAAAGAGAGAGAGGCACGGTGGATAGCTGTTCGGATTGAGAAATGGGAAAGCTGAGTTTGAATTCCGTCGAATCCATTACATTCACTTACGTACTAATACCCTTGGAAAAGGTATGAATCCTCTTTCCTCTCCTCCCCCAGTTATGAGTAAATAGCAGGACAGCCTTGGATGGCAACTGGTCTAGGAGAAGGGTAACCCTGAATTCAAAACCTGGGGACTTTGTGCCACCTAGTGCACCAGGTCTCTGTTATCGACCCTTCAAAAAGTGTGGTTTGTTCTGCACAAAACCTTCACCACTATAATCAAATCATATGTGTAGGGTGTTTGGCTGTCAGTTATTAGGAACTGAGGAGCCTGACCCTATACATACATATATATGTGTGTGTGTGTGTGTGTGTGTGCGCGTGCGTCTGTGTGTGTATTTTTGTATGCATATTTATATTTGCATATATGTGGGTGTTTTATTTGTATGCTTGCATATATATTTTTGTTTGTACATTTATTCGAAAATTATAACATAGATATGTTATAAAATCACTACAAAAATAGTCATTTTGTTTCAACACTTCTGGTGTCTTATCAAGTCAAGTGATGGTGTTGAATGAGAAGTGTTGAAACAAAATGGCTATTTTTGTAGTGATTTTATAACATATCTATGTTATAATTTTCGAATAAATTATATATATATATGTATATGTATAGAGAGATAGAGATAGAGAGAGAAAGACGATAGAGAGAGAGAGTGCGAGATGCAAAGAGTTTTCGACCCAATTCACTTCCTAAAATCAGGTCATATGACCCACAATGAAAATATTTTTCAGAAGGGTTTCTTAATCCAACCGAAACCTTTTCAACATCACCTCGTATGTAGATAGATGCACAGATACATATATATCCATATATACATAAATACATACATAAATGCATAAATAGATATATGGCTGCAACCAAACATTTGGTGAACTTGATCGAACTGAGCAACCTATTAGTCTCTCATGGGTTTCCCGCGTCTCGCCGAATGTTTCACAGATGTAGAGAAATCACTTCTAGAAATAAAGAAACCTGTTTTTGTCTTAATTTCTGGGATAAGGAGCCATCGTTATTTACAGTATTTGCATTCGGACTGTTGTCCTCATCTTTGTTGTTGTTATGACAACGTTTCAGTCGTTGTTCCCTTCGGTCTTCATCAGGTGTATATCAATCTGGGTAACCAACAGGGAATTTAGAACTGAACCCTTTATTTAATCTTCACTGCCCTCATGTCCCACGAGACTAGAGTAGCTTAGTGGATTAAAGAGATGATTCGCTTTTGGTGATATAGTAATTGTGAGTTCAATATACTAAAATATGCTAAAATGATAAATACTAAACTAAATATACTGAAAATATACTAAAATACTAAAAGTATACCAAATATACTAAATATATCAAAATATACTAAAATATGCTAAATATACTAAAATATCCCAATACTAAAATATACAAAAATACTAAAACTATACTAAATATATAATAAATACTAAAAATATACGAAAATATTAAAAATATACTAAAAATATATTAATATACTAAAAATATACTAAAATAATGAAATATACTAAATATGTGTGAAGAAAAGGAAAGAGGAAGAGAGAAGGGGTTACTTACGGACGGGTTGCTTGAGCCTCGGGGGAATTGTGTCCAGCTAAACTGGAACCAAATGACCAACTGATATTTATGGTCTTGGTCGGAGGAGGATTGTGGGAAGCAGTTAGCCTCCTTATAAAACCCTCCTCTGTATTCTGATTGACCTATTTTCTCTATCAGCCGACACGTGACTGGTTATTTGTCGTGCTGAAGGATTATTTCTTTTTTTCTGCTCTGTTACTCGACCTAGTTGGAGCAGGTCGCAAGAGGAGGATTCCTTTTGCAACCCTTACCAGGCTGTCGCTGCTCTCTTCTGGGTTTTCCCTACTTTACTGTGTCGAAAGTTTTTTTTTCCGACAAATTGCAAAAGGACCTTCTACAGAAATTTGTTTTTTCTTTTTTTTGTTAACGGCATTTCTTTAAAAAGAAAAAAAAAAATGGATGTTACTAAAGAACAGATCCTTCATAGGTTGACTGTTCTTAAAATCAAAGTCGAGGAACGACTGAAGTTGTGTCGTGGAGACAGAGTAACGCCTCATGTTTTCTCTGTCTTCCGAAAGGATATTCTGCAATACATCTTCGAAATGGAGACTTGTATCACAAAATTAGAGCTGGGCTCCTTCCCCGAGACGGACTTGCTTGAGACCGAAGCTGAATGGGCGCCTCGACTAATGGAGTACCACCGAGAACTGGGCGATCTGGATGGTTCATTTTCTCCCAGTTCCTGCTTGGATCCTGTTTCCCAGTCGTTTGGGGTTCCGTCAACACCTGGAAGAAGTTCGGCTTCCTTTGTTGTCAAACCTCCGCAAATACAAATAACGGGGCCCACCTTTAGCGGACTTGAGATGGCTGACGACCACATGAGTTTCCGGAATTTTTTGACGAGATTCGAAAACTGTGTGGTTGGCATGGCCAATGACTCTGAAAGATTAAACTTTCTGAAATGTTCCCTCTCCGACAGAGCTTTAAGACTGATTAACCATTTGAGTTGCACGGATGCCAACTATCAGCGTGCTCTTTCGGTGTTAAAGAGGAGTATTTGGACATTGATGAGATAATCGACCAGATATTTCAAGACATTATAGACTATGTTCCTAAAAAGGACATCTGCTGCTCTGGTCTGGGTGAATTTATCTCCAGGACTGCCTCTCTCTTGGAGGAGCTAGAATTCTTTTTCTTGCGACTTTTCGGTGGACGATTCTGGTGGAGCTCGCCTAATGGCCAAGATTCTTTTCAGAAATTTCCCAAAAGAATTGAAGGGGGAAATGATAGGACTAACAGGTAAACGAATACCATCATTGTCTGCTATATTGGAACTTACAAGTGAGGCAGTCAAACGATTACAGGTTAAGGAAGCGCGTCTGCTGCTTCTACATTCACCACTGGCCAGGGTTCTTCTCAAAAAACCGCACGGAGGGCCACTGTTACTTCTTCCTTTCATGGATTCCAACAACCTGACTTCTGCTGGTTATTCCCGTAGCTTGCCCCCATCCTATTGGTCACTTTTTTCAATGGAGAAAAAATGGTGTCAGTTAATTGCCTTTTGGACACTGGTAGTGGGCGTTCGTACTTGTCTGCTGATGTACTGAGGGACTTGGGTTCAGTTGAGACTGTTGGAGTCAGTTGTCGGCAGACTTTTCACCCTCCTTGGTGAGTGTGACCGGAATTTCACGGAGGTGGTTCTGGGAGTTGACCTTGGTTCTGGTGAGGCTTTGGCTTCCTCTGTTTTGGTCACTGATGCAATGGACTTGTCTGTACGACTGGCTCACTTGGAGACCCTGTTGGGTGCTTTTAGGGCAGCTGACTATAATTTGGCTGGCCAATTTGAGGGCCAGGTCAGACCTTGTGCTTATCAAAGGGCATTATTGGATTGGACCTTATTCATCGATTGATTACATTGAAGTTGGTCCCCTGTCTGAGGGGTTGGGCATTTTCTGTTCCATCAGGCCTGGTTCCCTTGGAACTGTGGACTCCTTTTGTCAGGAGACAAGATCCCTTGTGAAGTGGCCCACCTCTCCTTTAATACTGTAATGGGGATACCCCCAGAAGTGAATTCCTCACATTTGTGCTTCGTTCTTGAAAACCAACCAACCTACCTTGACCCTTTGGCGGAGTTTTTTTCCTGACAGTGCAGTACAAAAGAGGATTGGAACGGATGTTTGACATGGAGTCCCTAGGAATATCTGATGAGGATACCTTCTCTGATTATGATCAAGAACAGATGAGACGTTTAAGGATACTGTGGAGCTCAAGGATGGGAAGTATTACGTGGAGCTTCCCTGGCATTCTGATAAGTTGGCTCAGGTCCCATCCAATCACGCCGTTTCTTTGCGCATCTTGGACCGGGTGGCTTCAACCCTGACTAAAAAGAATATTTATCTGGAATACTTAGAGGTGTTCCGTCAGCAAGAACAGGATGGAATAATTGAAGAGATTTTTGTTCCCCAACACGAATTTGATAAATATGTGGATTCCACATCGACCGGTTTTCAGGTCTGACCCAACAGCTACTACCAAAATCAGACCTGTGTTCAATTGCAGTCTGAAGACTGGTGGTGGATTGTCCCTGAACGAGGCAGCTTACTCTGGGGTCAATCTAACTGGAGATATGTTGAAGTTATTATTGTCTTTCAGAACTAACAATTACGTTCTGCTAGCAGACATTCGAAAGGCATTCTTGATGATTCATCTCAAGTTGGAGACTGACAAAAACCGGTTTTGTTTCTTCCTTAAGGATGGGGATCGTCTTCGCTGTTTTCGATATACCACCTTGATATTCAGGTTCACCTCAAGCCCCTTTGTACTGGGGTGTATCCTGAAACTACATGCAGCAAGATACCCACTGGACGCTTGCCGCAGGATGATTGAGGACAGATTTTATGTGGACAACCTTGTAACATCGGAAGCAGATCCAGTGAAGCTGGCGAAATTGTACTCCCTGGCACGGGAACGTTTGCAGGAAGGCGGCTTTGTTATTCAGTCCTGCAACTCCAACGATGAGGCTCTCGAGCCAGGATGAAAGAAGATGGTACACTGAGTGCACATGATGAAGAATGGGAGAAGGTGCTGGGTTACCGATACAACCCTCTTTCAGAAGAGATGCACGTGGGCCCACGTCAGGTGCGATCCCGATGCGTCAACAAAGAGGGGAGTGCTTTCTGAGTCAGCCAAAATTTTGACCCCTTATCTCTTTGTCTCCCAGTTACGGTTCGCAGCCGAATACTTATTAGGGTCTATGTGGAAGAATGGTTTGGGTTGGGATGATCCTCTCCCTACTGCGGTTTTAAGTGATTGGAGGGGAGCTTGCTGGGGACCTGTCTGGACTGAGTGACTTCCATTTTTATCGAAAGGTTCTCGATGCGAGACAGCCTGGAGATATGTACCTCTTTGCGACGCTTCCACGGAGGCATATGGATTTGCCGCTTACATTGTGCAAAATCATCGATCGTCCTTGGTGTTTGCTAAGGCTAAGGTCGCTCGATGAAAGACAAAACTCTACCTGTTTTGGAGTTAATGGCTGTTTATCTCGCTTTCAAGTGCCTACCAACAATCCTGGACAACTGTGAAGGGTTTGTTCCAAGTAACTTATGTGTGGCTACTGATGCCCAAGTAGTGTTGTCTTGGCTCTTGTCTCAATCCATGGCCATCAAAAACATTTTTGCTGAAACCGACTCAAGGACGTCCTGCAAATGAACCTTGGGTTAGAATCCCGTTACGGCCTGAAGACTCTCTTCAAATATGTGGATTCTGCACATAATCCGGCCGATCTGATCACGAGGGAATGACGTTGAGGAAGTTTCGTTCCAACTTCCAATTTTGGTGTTCTGGTCCTTCTTGGTTGTGTGAGGGAATCATCCAGTGGCCGACACAAGACTTGCCTTGTTTAAGCGAGACGTGCCAGCAGATGGCCCGTACTTCAGTGCACTGTTCTATGGTTCTGAACCAAGAATACCTCTCCGTCATACCCTTTCACAGGTTCTCAACATTTTCTGGGTTACTGAGAGTTACCTCACTGGTGTTCAAGTTCATAGCCATTCGGCTAGGACGGGAGTGGGATTACAGATCTAAGGCAGCCATTTACCTGATGAGAGTTCTCCAACGACATGAATTCCTTCAGAGGTTGAGTATTTAATGAAGCCAGCAGGAAGATCTGAACCCGTCAGAGTTCGTGCCCTGGATCTTTTTTTGACTCGGATGGGTTAATCAGATCAAGAGGAAGAATCGACCGATCTTCATATTTTACCTATGAAATCAAGAACCCTATCCTGATAGGGAAACACCACCCTGTGACCAGACTTATTATTTTGGATTGTCATATAAAGTGTTGTCACCTTGGAACTGGATCTACTTTGGCTGAGTTGAGGCGGAGCGGCTACTGGGTCCCTCAAGGAAGACAGGCCGTCAACAAGGTTCTAAAGTCATGTGCCAGATGCAAACGATACAATTCGCGACCAGTACTGCCGAGTGCTGCAGCCAACCAACTCATCGAGTCGAATTTGAGGTCCCTTACCAGCATACAGGCGTTGATTTCACCGGCCATTTCTGGGTGAATGATGGTAAGCAGGACAAGAAGATGTACTTGCTCTTGTTCACGTGCTTGAATATCAGAGCAATACATATTGAGTTGGTTCCAGACATGAGTGTGCTATCCTTCTTTCAAGCCCTGGTTCGCTTCACCAACCAAAGTGGAGTTCCGGAAGTAATCTACAGTGACAATGCTAAAACCTTTCTGGGAAGCGGAAGACTTTTTAGTCGCCTCTCTGTCTTCCAGGAGTATAAAAGCAAGTATGGTTCTTGCGGGTTAAAACTAAAAACCATCCCTCTGTTTTCACCTTGGTACGGGGGAACATGGGAGCGTTGCATTAAAACGGTGAAGGATTGCCTTTTTAAGATTCTTGGCAGAGGTAAACTGGATTATTTTACCCTCTTGACAGTGGTCTCTGATATTCAGAGATCGGTCAACAACCGACCTCTGACCTATCAGTTGTCTGCTGATAACAATGCTGCTGCTATCACACCCAACATGTTACTTAGGCCCAACAAGAGTCCGGGGCTGTTGTTGCGATTGAACAAAAATGACATCGCTTCTGCAGTACCAGCCAGTAGAAAAAGGCTCGTGGAAGCAATGGACATCAGGAACCAGTATTTATTAAGGTTCCATGAGTCCTGGTACAAGGAATACCTTCTGGAGCTGGGAAGAAGGGTCCTGGACGCACACGGTTGCGGACAGAGAACCGGCTTCAGAAAGATGATGTGGTCCTGATTAAGAGTCCTCTGAAACCGCGACCATTTTGGGTCTTAGGGACAATTACAGATCTCATACCCGGTGATGATGGTGTGGTCAGGTCTGCTCGTGTCCGAAAGGGGGGTGGTCTCGAAGAGGTACACTCTTTGAAACACCTCTACCCACTGGAACTTTCCCTGACAGCTAACCGTTCTTCTGAGTTACCAACTAGTGGTCCTGTGTCACCCCCTGGGAGTGCTTTTGATTGCAGAGAGGGACGAGGTTCCATCATGTTCTGCTGCCAACGATGAGGAGCATGTCTGGTTGTGTCCTGTGTGCAACTCTCCTCAGGGAAATCTGGACATGATCAGTGTGTGATTCTTGTGATGAATGGTTCCATTTTCGTTGTGTTGGCATTGACGAGGAGCCGCCTGAAAGGCAGAAGTGGTACTGCCCTGAGTGTGCGCCCCAAAGACGACGCAGGGGTAGACCAAGTCTGCTTCCCGCCTAATTGGCAATCAGTTAGCCATTTAGAAATAAGAACTCAACTCGCCTGTCAGGGGAGACATTGTTACCCGTTTTTTTTTTTTTTTTTTTTTGTTCTTTTTGTTTTCTCTCTTCTCTTTCTTTTCTACACGTCTTTTTTTTGTGTTTTTGCTGTCGGGAATGTGTGAAGAAAAGGAAAGAGGAAGAGAGAAGGGTTACTACGGACGGGTTGCTTGAGCCTCAGGGGAATTGTGTCCAGCTAAACTGGAACCAAATGACCAACTGATATTTATGGTCTTGGTCGGAGGAGGATTGTGGGAAGCAGTTAGCCTCCTTATAAAAACCCTCCTCTGTATTCTGATTGACCTATTTTCTCTATCAGCCGACACGTGACTGGTTATTTGTCGTGCTGAAGGATTATTTCTTTTTTTCTGCTCTGTTACTCGACCTAGTTGGAGCAGGTCGCAAGAGGAGGATTCCTTTTGCAACCCTTACCAGGCTGTCGCTGCTCTCTTCTGGGTTTTCCCTACTTTACTGTGTCGAAAGTTTTTTTTTTCCGACATATGTTAACAATATACTAAATACTAAAAATATATTAAATATACTAAAATATTCTAAAATACTAAAAATATACTCAATATACTGAAAATATACTAAAATACTAAAAAGTTTACCAAATATACTAAAAATATATTAAAATACTAAAAATATACCAAATATAATAAAAATATACTACATATACTAAAAATATATTAATATACTAAAAATAAACTAAATACACTAAAAATATACTAAAATACTAAGAATATACTAAATATGCTAAAAAATATACTAAATACTAAAACATATGAAAATACTAAAATATACTAAATACACAAAAAATATACTGAAATAATAAATATATCAAATATACTAAAATAAACTAAATACTAAAAATATACGAAAATACTAAAAATATACTAAATATACTAAAAATATACTAAAATAATAAAAATATGCTAATTATACTAAAAATATGCTAAATTTACTAAAAATATACTAAAATGCTAAAAATATACTAAAATGCTAAAAATATACTAAAATAATAAAAGTACTACCCTATGGATTAAATAAACGGTTCGCAATTCTAACGTATATCACCTGACGAAGGCCTGAGCGTACAACGGCCGAAACGTCGTAAATATGGCAATAAAGATGAGAACAACAGTTCGAGTGATGTGAATAGTGTAAATGGAGAAAGAGAAAAATTACTGTAAATCCTTTGAATAAAAAGCGAGAAAAAGGAAGAGGTGCAAAGTGTGAAAGAATGAAGCACTAGAACAGACACACACACGCACACACACGCACACATACACACGCACGCACACACACACACGCACACACACACACGCACACACACACACACACACGCACACACACAGAGGTTGAAAGGAAAGAAAGAAAGAAGGAAAACAGAAAGAGAAACCAAAAAAAAGAAAATAAATAAATAAGAAATGTATGAATAAATAAATAAAAACAAAATCATTAAAATATAAAACAGAAAAGGAAGGAATGACGTAATATAAATTAACAAGATGTCGAAACGATTGATGTGGAAAAGAAAGAAAATCAAAGTAAAGAAAAGGTAAAACAAAATAAAACAAAAAGTACCTTCCGCACCCAATAAAAAAAATCAAAATGAAAAGGAACTAATATTAACGGAGCTTTATTAGAGAAATGATAAAGAAACGTTTTTCGTTTAAAGAATCTACAAGAAAAAAAGTTTGAATCAAAGAAACGTTATCCAAAAAATTGAGTACATAAGTGTCTCTTGTAGCAAATCACCGAAAAAATATGGCGATACGTTGACATTACCATAAAAGGATATTGGAAAGTCTATTTCGGTTAGCATATATATATATATATATATATATATATATATATATATATATATATATATATATATATATATATAGTAAGGTAAAAATCCGTTGGTATATAATCCAAGTGGATCCTAGTAATATGAAAATATTAGAACTGATCCACAAAAAAAAAGAGCTCGATGTATTTTGTTTATACAGAGCAATATAATTCATAATAAAAAATCTTTTTACTTCATATGGGGAATAGGCTATTTCGGCAGACAACGAAAGTCGTCGTCTATCTTTCAATCTCGGGGTTGAAAAGACAGACGACCATTTGCATCAAGAGGAGTAGTTGGAGGAGCAGTAGCAGGAGGAGCAGTAGCTTTTGCTGAAAGCATTTAGTCATACACGGCTAAACATTCTCTTCCCTAGATTCTATTCTACATTATGTTTCCCTGCACTGAAAGGTAATAAACTTGTTAAACCAATCCTGATTTTTTAGTGTTGTTTTTGATAAATCACTTACAACAAAAATGGCTCGATTTTCTCTGTGTTCACTGTGTTCACTGTGAATTTAAGTTTATAAAGTTTGTATAAAGTCAGATATTTAGTGTGATGAACGAAAGACATATAAATACTCCCACATCAGGAGGAGCAGCAGTAGCTTTTGCTGAAGGCAGTTAGTCATTCATGGCTAAATTTTCTCTTCCCTAGTTTCTATTCTACATTATATTTCCCTGTACGAAAAGGCAATAAAGTTGTTGTTAAACCAATTCCGGTTTTCTACAAGTGTTTTTGATAACTCAGGTGCAACAATAGTATTGTCAAAACTAAACTCTTTCAGTTGCTAAATGCATAAACTAAAAAAAAAGAAAGAGCTTCCAGCATTAAAACAGGGCACAGGCAACCCCTGTAGAGAGGGTCAGGACATTGTTTGTTACGGTATCTTGAAGGGGTACATTCGTATACAAACTAACAACGGCAAATGTCACTAGGAGTTTGTCCTTAGAACAAATTTCCAAATTTCTAATAAAATTAGAAAATTTGAAGGAGTCAGAAATACCGTGGGTGGAAAACAATTCAGAAACAGATGGGAATATTTTAGGCGACCATTTTGTCAGTTTGTGTTGCACAGAAGCAATCATAGAAAGAATGGGCCTGAGAGGCACATTGTCCTTATGTACCCTGGGTAAATCATACAACCGTAAAAGTTGAGAACCAATAGATGTAATTGTACACACTCTTGGAAATCAGATTGGTTTTATATACAGAAAGCAGCCGTCTTCGTATTCTCACATCTATTTTGTTGGTATTGTCACATTTACAGAACCAATCGTCCTAAATTTAGGGGAATCATGTAAAATGACTTCCATTTTATCAATATAATCCTGACTATTTAACATTATCACATCAGAGCCTTGATCCGGCTTGGTGATGTAAATATCACTTCTTGGGAGGAACATCTACACGCTTATGGCCTTCCATAGACCAAAATGAGGAAATGAGAATGAGTTAACAAGAGAATTGATCAGAGAAACTGCATATGATATATCTTCATTAGTAAGCTACGAGGAGGAAAATAAAACAATGATACTGCCTGACCAGAAAATAGCTCATGACACAAAGGTGGAATATTCTTCCTAGATGCACCTGGTGGAATAGGAAAATCATTTGTTACCACCTTAATACTGGCTAAGGTAAGAAGACAAAAACGTATTGCAATTTCAGTTGCTTCATCAGGGATTGCTGCTATATTATTACCTGGCAGCTTATTCAAAATTCAAACTTCCACTGAACTTGAACAGGAATGAAAATCTTATGTGCAATATACCAAATAATTCTGGAAACGCACATGTTATCAAAAGGTGTTACTTGATTTTTTGGAATGAATTCATTATGAACCCTAAGAGAGCTTTTGAAGCTTTGGGTAGAAAACTAAGGGGTATTAGGAAAACTGATGGGTGGAATATCCGTGCTTCTCTCAGGTGACTTTACATCAAGGGTGGGCAAACTACGACCCACGAGCCACATGTGGCTCGACAAAAGAATTCATGCCACCCGCTAAATATTAGTAAATTTCAAAGGGAAAGTTACCAAGCAACGCAAATAATTGTTACAAGCAATTTGACGCCTAATTTTAACAAACTAGTAAATGGCGGCAATCAAATACATTATTCTCCTTGAGATTCTTCTGTTACTGAATTACTTTGTTTTTCAAAAAATCTGTGAAGTTACTACTTCAAAATATCAATAATTTTTTTTAAGCTGAATTAATTTGTTTTCAAACAAATCTGTTTTTTCTTTAAATTTAGTTACTTACTTTAGTGTTTTACTTGAAGTTTCTACTTTAAAATATTAGTAAGAATTTTTATTTCTTTACGCAGAGTTAATTTGTTTTTTTAATAAATGTTTTCAACTTTATAATATTAAGTAATAAAAATATTTTTCTTAAAACAAGGTTACTTTGTCTTTCAAATGTGTCTTATGTAAATCTGCAACTTAAGAAGACTTAATATTTTTTCTTTCAAGTACTTTAAACTGAGATAAGCTGTCTTTCAAATAAATGCGTTTCATATGAATCTTCTACAGTACTATAAAATATTAATTAATAAAAATTAATTGAATTTTTTTCTTTAAAAGCATTTCTTTTGTCTATTTTAAATATTATTTTGGGTTAATATACTACGCGGCCCAGTAAAAATGGAATTTTAAATGTCGCCCTTGCACTGAAAAGTTTGCCAGCCAGCTGCTTTAGATAAATACTCCCTGTCATTCCAAAAAGAACAGATGACATTCGAGCTTCATTGAAATCATACATGTAATGATCCTAAAATCGACAACTAATTTAAGAGTATACCTGTATGGAGATATAACATCAAATCAATTTGCTGAAAACTTGCTAGCTCTGGGAGAGAGGAGAGTCCCATAAGTGATGAATCAATGAAATTTTCACTGTCATATGACAGTGAAAATTTCATTGATTCATCACTTATATGTACTTTAATACCATCAATATTAGAGTTAATTGCCAAAGTCTTTCCAAATGCTAATGCTCACTATAAATGAAATATCAGTGCTAATTATCAAAATGGTAAATGGTTGTTTGAGAGTGTCATTCTAGCGCCAATAAATACCACAGTCAATTCAATTAGTCAATTCAATTTAGTTATTCGGACTGTCTATATTTTATTACTTTCGAATATCTGATGAGATGAGGTATTATGTACACTATTTACATTATTCGGACTATTGTCCTCATCTTTGTCGCCATATTTATTACAACGTTTCGGCCTTTCAATATCTGTCTATATTTCTGAGATGAGGTATTATGTACATTATTTACATTATTCAGACTATTGTCCTCATCTTTGTCGCCATATTTATTACAACGATTCGGCCCTTCAGTATCTGTCTATATTTCTGAGATGAGGTATTATGTACATTATTTACATTATTCAGACTATTGTCCTCATCTTTGTCGCCATATTTATTACAAAGATTCGGCCCTTCAGTATCTGTTTATATTTCTGAGATGAGGTATTATGTACACTATTTACATTAGTCGGACTATTGTCCTCATCTTTGTCGCCATATTTATTACAACGTTTCGGCCCTTCCGTACCTGTCTATATTTCTGAGATGAGGTATTATGTACACTATTTACATTAGTCGGACTATTGTCATCATCTTTGTCGCCATATTTATTACAGCGTTTTGGCCCTTCAGTATCTGTCTATATTTCTGAGATGAGATATTTTGTATACTCTTTATATTCTTCGGACTATTGTCTTCATTTTTGTCGTCATGTTTATCACAACGTTTTGGTCGTTGTACGCTCCAGCCTTCTTCAGGTGGTCGAAATGTCGAACTGAACCCTTTATTTCGCTCATTGGGGTAGACTGTTCTAGTTCCACGTGCCATGTCTAATGGATGTCAGTTATCTCCTGTTAATTCCCCTCTCCAAGTTCCCCACCGCCTTAACCAGGTATGAACTCACACACTTTGGGTTCTTTCACTGGAGCTAACTAAAGCCTTTGTCCCCTGTGCCATGTGTCTTTGTGATAAGCATGGCGACAAAGATGAGACAATAGTCCAAATAATTTAAATAATGTCAATTCAATTAATTTTAAACTTTTGAAAATGATCCCTGGAAACTGTCAATCATTTTAATTTTTTGATACTATTATTAACCAGTTGGATGCAGTCAATTATCCCAGAGAATTCTTTAATTCTTGGATTACCACCACATAGACTACATCTAAAAATTCTACAACGAAATCTTGATCCTCCAAAACTCTGCAACGGCACAAGACTTCTAGTAAAAAGAATGATGTCTCGTATTATTGAAGCAACGATTCTTTCTGGTTATGAGAGAGAAGATGTCTATATACCAAGAATTCTCTTGATCACTGCATGTGTCCCGTTCAATATCGAGAGACTGCAATTTCCAGTCAAATTTAGCATTTCAACGTCAATAAACAGTGGCTGGATTAAACTTAGAAGATTCTTGGTTTTCACATAGTCAACTGTATGTTGGATGCTCCAGGGTTGGAAGCAAAAGAAATCTTTACATTTAAGCATCCAATCAAAAAACTAAGAACATTATATACAGAGAAATCCTTTTGTAAAAGTGTAAACTTTAAAAATATTTATTGTTATTTTCATTTTTATGTTATCCTAGACGTTTGTAAATTTTTATGAGAGAGTTATATTTCTGGAATTTCCTCTCGTTCAACACCGGGTACTTCTGCTAGTATATATATATATATATATATATATATATATATATGTGTGTGTGTGTGTGTGTGTGTGTGTGTGTGTGTGTGTGTGTGTGTGTGTACTACAATATTAAATTGTTAAATTATCTCCCTACCATCTTTGTTTTTATTTCTTATGGAAGTTGAACGGCAGACTTCTATACATCTTACGAAATAATGTAACCATTTGTATCCGTCCACAATGAAGTTGTCTAGGATTTATATGCAGACAACTTCGTGTCATGAGCTATATAATAATTTTTTTTTTTTTTGGTGAGTTTGAATTTAGCGTAGGTCACATTCGATTGGCTAATGACGGTAAAGCTCACAAGCCTATATTTAAATCAGTTTTTTTTCTCGAAAAAAGAGGAAGCATTCAGCTTTCGAAATCAAATTAATCGTTCACTCGCAAGTAGTTTTCCATCGCCGGAGGAGACACATTTGTAGTATTGAAACATAATTGCCATTGTGTAGCGATTTTTAACATGTTTTTGTTTTAATATGCTAAAATAAAATATTTCGCTTTACACTGTATTGAGCCCTGTTTTAAAATAAATGTTACAGACAGTGGAACTCCATTTGGTCTCATTTTACCTATATATATATATATATATATATAAATTGCGTTTGATTTATTTAATCGGCTTTAAACGGAAGTTAAATACTGCAATTTTATTCTAGAATTTATCAAGGCCACTGGGAAAATTTCTGACTGAAAATAAATAAATAAAATAAACTTGAGGTGTTCAGGTAAAAAAGGTTGAGGCTTTTTTTTTGACTTGCGAGGAAGGCGTGTCAAAGAAAAGAACAATCAGTGGCATTTTCTATCTATCTATCTATCTATCTATCTGAACCTGTTCATCTATCTATCTATCTATCTATCTATCTATCTATCTATCTATCTATCTATCTCTATCTATCTCAACCTGTTCATATCAACCTATCTATCTGTCTATATCAACCTATCTATCTATCTATCTATCTATCTATCTATCTATCTATCTATCTATCTAAACCTGTTCATATCATCTATCTATCTATCTATCTATCTCTATCTATCTATCTATCATCTATCTATCTATCTAAACCTGTTCATATCTATCTATCTATCTATCTATCTATCTATCTAATCTGAACCTGTTCATCTATCTATCTATCTATCTATCTATCTATCTAAACCAACCTATCTATCTATCTATCTATCTATCCTGTTCATATCTATCTATCTATCTCATCCTATCTCAACCTGTTCATATCTATCTATCTATCTACCTATCATATCTCTATCTATCTAAACCTGTTCATATCTATCTATCTATCTATCATCTATCTATCTATCTATCTATCTCAACCTGTTCATATCAACCTATCTATCTGTCTATCTAAACCTGTTCATATCTATCTATCTATCTATCTATCTATCTATCTATCTATCTATCTATCTATCTAAACCCTCTATTCATATCTATCTATCTATCTATCTATTCATATCTATCTATCTATCTATCTATCTCAACCTGTTCATATCAAACCTGTTCATATCATCTATCTATCTATCTAAACCTGTTCATCTCTATCTATCTATCTAAACCTGTTCATATCTATCTATCTATCTATCTATCTATCTATCTATCTATCTATCTATTGTTCATATCTATCTCAAACCTGTTCATATCAATCCTATCTATCTATCTATCTATCTAAACCTGTTCATTCTCTATCTATCTATCTATCTATCTATCTATCTATCTATCTATCTATCTATCTATCTATCACAATCAATTCATATGTGTGTCTGTATCAAGGATATGACATTAGACATGCATTCGGTGCATATACCAGCTGGGGAGTGCTGGCGCCTGTGGCAGTATTGTTTTTACTTTCAAACAGTGGCATAACTAGATTGTGTGCCGCACTTGAGTTTGTGACTCTCGGGTTTCTACAGAAATATATATTGCACACTGACTCAGTCTGATAGTTATAAAACTAGTTTGTATTACCATTAATAATATCACTTTCACATAGTCAAATATAGTGTGCTTTAAACGGACCCCAGACATACTTTGTCAGGAACAGTTAAAAAGCAAAAATGATATTTTGGGAAAAAGTGTCAAAAATTAAGATTATCTTTTTTTTCCTGAAATGAAAATTATAACTTTTTACAAAGTAATATTTCTTGCTTTTCTGTTGGCAAATTCTTC
>CAHIKZ030002013.1:1395000-1412500 GCA_903632075.3 Acanthosepion pharaonis | reverse complement strand
AAAGGACAAAAGAAGAAAGAAGGGAGGAGAAAAGACGAGGACAAAAAAAGAAAGAAGAACACAGAGGAAGGAAGGTGGAAGGAAGAAGGCAGAAGAAAAAAGAAAATGAGCAGGAAGGAGGAAGATAGAAGGAGGAGGAGGAAGGAAGAAGACAAAAGAAGAAAGAATAGAGGAGGAAAAAGGAAGACAGAAGGAGGAAGAAGGGAGAAGGAAGAAGAATGAAGAAGAAAAACAGAAGAAGAATGGAGAAGAAAGACAGAAGAAGAAAGAAGGCAGGAGGAAGGAAGACGATAGAAGAAAGAAGAAAGTGAATGTGAAGAAGTAGAAGGAATAGAGAAAAATGAAAGAAAACGGATAAGTACGAAGAAAGGAGGAAGACGATGGGGTCGGATAAAAAGGAAACTGAAAAAAAGGAAGAAGTAGAAATAAGAAAAACTGAAGAAAAAAGCAAAAGAATAAATGAAAGAAATAAAGAATAACAAAGAGAGGGAAGAAAGAAAATGGAGAAGAAATACACAAGAAGAGGAACGTATGAAGGAAAGAATAAAGAAGAAAGTACGATAAAGAAAGACAGAAAGATAGAAGGGAGAAGAAGAAGAAGAAGAAGAAGAAGAAGAAGAAGAAGAAGAGGAAAAGAAAACCGAAAGAAAGAAAAAAGAAATACAAGAAGAAATAAAAGAAAAGGAGGAAAGAATGAAAAAAAGGAAGTTAGAAAGAAGAAGAAGAAGAAGAAGAAGAAGTAGTAGTAGTAGTAGTAGTAGTAGTAGTAGTAGAAGAAGAAGAAGAAGAAGAAGAAGAAGAAGAAGAAATAGTGACGGAAAAGTAAAAAGATAGAGAGAGAAAAGGGAATTGGACATAAAAAATGTTTTACAGACAAGAAATAGAATCGTAAATAAAGCTCTAATGACATACGCCCTTATTAATTCGAAATTGGAGCCAAATCGACGTTTATTCGTTATTTGCCACTCTTGTCTCTATTGTCACTCTTGTCAAGGTTTCATCGTGTCGTCTGTGCCATTTTCTAACCATTATATCTGAGTCAAATTTCGACATTTTATAATCTTAATTCTCTCATTTTGTGTCCCAATTTTACAAGAATGAGGTGCGTCCTTATTGAGATTTCAAGTTCTCGTAAGTTTATTACACGGACAAATTGGGTGGGGGTGACAGTAAAGTTGTTAATTTTCCGAGAAAAAAAAACGTTGTTGTTATCGAGGTAAGGTCGGTTAACTTGAAAATCAGATTGGAAAAATCCCTATTTTTACTTGAAAATACTCATCACTATTCGACCATAGTCGGGATCATTGAGCTAATGCGAACGCTCCTTTCCTTAGCTGTATAGTATGTGCTACGACAGGGATACATACAGTTTTGAATTCAGAGTTACTTTCTCTTAGACCGGTTGCCACCCAAGGCTATAGAACCCTGGAGAGAAGAAACGGATTCATACCTTTCCCAAGTGCACGTAACTGAATGTAATGGATTCGGCTGGAATTCGAACTCGGCTCTCCAATTCAGAGACTTGGTGCACTAAGACAAGGACTACCAAAAGGTCCGCAAACGGCCCTCCGCAGAGTTTTCCTTCTCTTAGACCAGTTGCCATCCAAAGCTATAGAACCCAGGCTACCCTACTATTTACCCATAGCTGGGGGGAGAAGAAGAGGATACATATTAACACGTAAATGAATGTAACGGATTCGACTGGAATTCGAACTCGGTTCTCCGATTAAGCGACTTTGTGCACTATGTGCCACTCTCTGTTTTTGAATTCAGAGTTGTCCTTCCCCTAGACCAGTTGCCATCCAAGGCGATAGAACCAGTCTGTCCTACTATTTACCCATAGCTGGGGGGGAGCAGAAGCGGATACATATTAACACGTAAATGAATGTAACGGATCCGACTGGAAATCGAACTCGGTTCTCCGATTAAGAAACTTGGTGCACTATGTTCCACTCTCAGTTTTTGAATTCAGAGTTGTCCTTCCCCTAGACCAGTTGCGATCCAAGGCTATAGAACCCAGTCTGCCCTACTAATTACCTAGTCTGTCCTTATTATTTACCCATAGTTGGAGGGAGAAGAAGGGTATTAACACATAAGTGAATATAATGCAATCCGGCTGGAGATCGAACTCGGCTCTCCCATTCCTCAATCCGGTCCGATACCTATTACTCCACTATGCCCCCTTCGGTCTTATATTAAACAAAGACAATCAACCACTGGTTGAAATCCCATCCCACTCAGTTCGGGTCATCAAAGTTCAGACCATATGGACTGACTCATCATTGCAATAACCAGATATATCTAACAAAATTTAAATTATGTAACGGTGTGTCTTAACTCAGCACCTGAAGTCGTGCTAACGGTGAGGAATCAAATGTATATTTATTAATATTTCATCATCGTCAGTCAGGATCATCAAAGCCAATGTAAACGATACTTTCTTTAGTTGTATAGTGTGTGCTATGCCAGGGCTACATACAGTTGTGAATTCAGAGTTACTTTCTCTTAAACTGGTTGCCCCCCTCCCCCAAGGCTATAGAACCCACTCTGTCCTGCTATTTATCCATAGCTGGGGGGAGATAATTCATACATTTCTCAAAGGTATTAGCAGGTAATTGAATGCAATGGACCCGACTGGAGTTCGAACTCGGTTCTTCAATTCCTCAATCCAAGCCGCTATCAATTATTCCACCGTGTATAACTACCTCGATATTTTTTACCTGGGTTTCTGGGATGAAGGGCTATTATAATTTACATTCGAACAATTATCCTCATCTTTGTTGTTGTTATCACAATGTTTCGGTTGTTGTACCCTACGGCCTTCTTTCAGGTGTCTGTCGACTCTGGTAACCTTCATGGAATTGCGAACTGGACCCCTTATTTAATCAACAAAGGTAGATCGTTTTGCACGGAATAGAGCAGTAGTTAATGAATTTGGTGGCTTAGTAATTGTGAGTTCAATCCCTGGACAGGGTAGTAGAGGCCCCGACTCAGTGGCCAAAGGATAAGCAATAAGTGAGCAGGGAAAGATGAGATATCTCTACACATAGACAACGAAACGAGAAAACAGTCAATTAAAAAGATTCCCTGACACCCGAAGAAGTTACAACAGCCGAAGCCCCGTGATAATAACAAAAATGATTAGGAAATTCTTCCCTGATTCATTGATTTTGTTTAGTGACATATTCATTTCTATATTGGTCATTTAATGAGGATAATCTAAATATTTTTAACGCAATTTCATGGCTTCAACTAAATATATTTTGAACGCAATTCTATGCCTTCAACTACAAGCATTGTGTACATCATTTTATACAATCAGGGTAAACGTATGCTTTATAGATATATGGTTTGTACACAGTCTGTTGTATTTTTTTAAGCGTTTCACCCCAAGCAAGGCGGGAAGACACTAGGACGCAAGAGGTTACAGAAGATTTGGAGTAAGATCAGATAGGATTGATAGAGGAAAGGACGAGGAGAAGGATAGTGGATAGATCAAGGCAACTGGAGATGTTGATTGACATTACATTTGAATAGCTGGAGATTATAGCTCCCAGGGAAACTGGAAAAGGGAAGGGAGTTTCACAGGCGAGAGGTGCGAGACATGAAGCTATTGGAGTAGAAGAGACGGCTACATTTAGCAGTTTCGACAGTTAAAGGGTGAGAGCGGGGTGCCAGCCTCGTAGGTCGCTTGAACTCATGAAGTCTGGGGACCAGCAAATGCAGCTCCTTGGAGCAATTGCCATGAAAGTATTTGTAAAAAAGACAGAGGGAGGCGACAGTACGTCTGTGAGACAGCGACTGTAGACGAGATGTCAGATCAGGGCCAATTACATTGCATATGCGCCTCTGGATTTTATCAAGAACCCCGAGGCAAACAGAAGGGGGTCCAGACCATATATGGCAGCAATACTCAATGCAAGGGCGAATTGTTGATTTGTAGATCTGAAGGATCGATTCCGGGGGGAAAATTTTCCTGGCGCGGCATAGGGATTTGTTACATGTGTTGGTATATGCTTATTTCTTTCAGGAACAACATAATATTGATTGTTTCAGTATTTTCAAAAACATGTTAAATTTTAAATTTTTATAAATTTATATATATATATATATATATATATATATATATATATATATATATATATATATTTAATAATATACTTTATATATATTATACGTTAATATCATATTTTATATATATTATACTTACATATACTTTATATCTATTATACTTTAATATTATACTTTATAAACATTATACTTAAGCATACTACTAGTTTGGCATCCCTTTTAGGTCGAAACAGTTAAATGTAACCGTCTCTACTTCAACAGCTTCTTATGTCGCACTTCCTGTCTGTGGAACTCCCTCCCTCTTGCTTGCTTCCCTGATAACTATAATCTTCAAATATTCTAATGTAATGTCAATCGACATTTTATGATGCTTTGATCCTGATCCCCGTCTTTTTCTTTATCCTTTCCTCAAACACAACCTTTTTACTCTTGCCCTCACTCTATGTAACCCCTTGCATGTTAGTGGAACTCCTGCTTTGATTGGTGTGAAATGCTTTAAAAAAATACATTTTTGCAGCGATATTCCCAGCAATTTATTTAAGAAAGATATTACCAACAATTCTATGATCTACAAACTATATATCTAAAAAAAATATACCTTTAGTCTGAAAGTGTTATGTACAAAATATTAGGTCGGTGCATAATTATCAGGCGTTTTTAAACAATATATATTATGAAAAAGAAGCATTACACTTCAACAATAACATTTTTAAATGAGTATAATTGACACACATTTTTATAACCTGAAAATAAAATAATATTTTGATAAAAAACGTAACAAAAACAGCAATTTTTATTAACAAATAACTCGTCTACAAAAACGCCTGATAATTATGCACCAACCTAATATCTATCTATCTATCTATCTATCTATCTATCTATCTATCTATCTGTGTCTTCATCTATCTCATTGTCTTCATCTATCTATTAATATATCTAACGCCATGAATATGACAATAAAGATAAGGATGGCAGTCCGAACGATGTTAATAGCTTAAATAGTTAAAATACCTCATCTCAAAAATATAGACACATATTGATTTTTTTTAATCGACTTTGAAAAACTTTTTTTTTTTGCCTTCCATCAATTTGACTGATATTAATCTCCAAGAGAGTAACTCATTCTCGGTTTAACATTTACCACTGACATGAAATGGAATGATTACATCGAGGGAATTGCTGAGTCTCCTACGAGGCAAGTGCTGTTCACTGTGTGTTGCTAGACATTTTTTCACCCGAAACTGTCATGCACTTTTATAAGTCTATATTTTGACTGTAAATTGAATATTGTTACAATATCTGGTCTGGTTATTCTGTCATATATCGTTCAGAAACAAACTATCGTCGTCGACACCCAGTCGCATTTGAGCATCAGGATCTTCATCCTCTCTCCCTATTCCATTTCTCTTCCCTGGTTGCAGTGGCAGAGATGTCTGTGAATCAATGAGAGTTTGACGATGCCATTGGCGTGAATATGATTTCGCTGGACAACTCTGCTCATTGGTGAAGCTGAGCCAGAAGCACCTCCTTCGTGGCTCAAATGTGGTTTGAGGCAGGCGAGATCTGACAAAACAGTTTGCATCGAGTTGTCGGATGCTTGGTCTGCTTATCCGAATGGCGCTGCCCTCTTCCGCTGGTTTGGCCGGCCGTTGTGTTAGCGTAGATCTTTGCCTGTTCGGTCGTTGGGGTTAGTCGCGTTCAGTCTGGTCGCCTCGATTCGATCTCACCTTGACTTTACAAGAGACGGCTTTGCTCCTGGGATCACTAGGAGAAATAAGTCTTCTACCATGACAAAGAATGACCATATATATTTTTCACTGGATCTCGGAGTGAAGAGTTCGTTATTAAATATATCACTTCGACTTATTCGATGACAATAATAGAAAGTAATCAATAAATAAGAAATAAAACTACAAAATTGGACAAATTACTATTCTCTTAACCCTTTGAGCCCTGTTTTCCTGAACAATTCTAACTCTTCTGCCTGAGCTCCTGGGTCAAAATTCACAAATAATTAGTATGTAATGTTTCACGGTAGATATAAAAATAGTTACAAGTGTTTACCCACTGTTCAACTGGTGACTCTACCACCGGTAAAGCAGTGTTCAGGGCTCAAAGGCTTAATCTTACTATTCTTCTTACCTTGACTGATTTTTATTTTAATGGTTTATCAACCCTTTGTTATTTAAAGCCAGAAAATATTTTTAGATTGTAACAATCTTCTGAGATAATAGTGATTTACTGATGCAAGTCCTACTCTAGTTATGGGGTTATTCATACCAACCCCAAAGATATTTGCGTGAAATTAGTGTATATAATGAACCCGACTGAATTGGAACTTGGCACTTCGATTTTGAGCCGTTATCCATTACACCACCTGCACATCAATGCGTGCAACATCTGTTATTCCTAAACGCTTATTGACTAGGGTCGACGTTGCTTAACTTCGATGATCATACGAGAACCGGTGTTTCAACGTTATACGGCCAAAAGCCTCCACTTTTCTTGAATCTCATCATTTTTATTTTCTTCTGTCCCTATTTTAAATTTGAACTCGGGTCTCTTCTGTTAAGTCACCCCAAATAATGTAAAATTACTTATCGCAAATATTAATTCTCCCCAAGAAATTATAAGTTTTAAATCAAAGTTTGTATAGCTTGCTTCGCAACAACTCCAACCCTCAGAATGAAAAATTAGCAAAAAAGGAGTTATTCACATTTCATAAGTGCAGATGATATTCGAAGTACTTGCAAGGATTTTTTTTACAATTTTTTAAAAAAAAAAAAGAGAAAAAAAATCTGTTTTTGATTTGTTTATCGGAGTGAGCGCGAACGCAGACCCCACGCTTAGAAATAGCGCTCCAGAGTCGCCCACATTTGGAGCAATCGCAAAGGTCAACTCAACCGGAGTGCAATGGAAGGATATCGCTCTGGGAGAATTTGGTGTAAATTTTAGTAAATATAAATTCTTTTTGATTTGGGGGGGGTGCATTAATAGAAAAGATCCTTGAACGCCACCCGTCAACTCTTTCTTTTTCACTCTACAGATTTCTTCTTGTTTTTTCTTCAGAATCCTGTTTTTTTCTCTCTTTTTAAATCTGTTTTTATTCTCTTTATTAATAACATTTTTTTCTTACTCAGTATTTTTTCATTGTTTATTTTTTCATCCTTTTCTTTATTCTCTATCTTTCTCACCTTTTCCTTCCCCTGTCTTCTCTTTCTCTGTTCAAACAAAATTTTCCCACCGTCCGTCTTTTACTCCAGGGTTATCGTTCATGAGTACGTTGCGTATTGATGGCCTTTTTTTCCCCCCATTTCGGAGAAACACATATTGTCACGTCATTCCCGTATTTTTACTAGGCAAACGCGCCGTTGTTGCTTTTGCTTTTATAGTAACACAACTTGTTTTATAGCAGGCAGAATGCTAAATTGTTTACGTGGAAAGAAAAAGAAAAATAGCTTTAACATTCAAGTAAAACTTATTTTCTTCAAGCGACAGCCACGTAGATTTATCGAGCGATTATTTTATTACCATGAATATTTTTTTTTATTCGTTTTTTTTTTTTTTTTTTACCAAGTACAGCTTTGCAAAGTACAAAAGCAAACAGAAGAATGTATCACGCCAATTTCGAACTAAGCTAAGCTGTCTTGAAAATTAATGTGAGTTGAGATCCGAATAAAGGCCTGTGGATTTAGTTGAAAATACCTAATATATAAAGTGGTGCTGAAAAGTTCCCTGTCCAACCAAGAACTTCTTAAAAACAAAATCATGTTTCGTCAGATTCTGAGAATTTGGCTGAAAATTCTCTAACGCGATGCGCAGAATGTATTCGTTGCCTTCTAAAAGCTAAGCAAAATATTATGAAACAGGAAAATTTCGCTAGAAACAAAGAAAAGAGCGCTGAACTATTAGATAATAACAATTCTCCTATATGGCAGTGAATACGGGATAATCTCCTCACAGAGGTAACAGAAATGTTTTTTTTTACAGAAGGATGCTGAGAATTCCATGGACTGAGTCCGTATACACCGAAGAAGACTTAAGGAAAAAGTAGACCAAAAGGAATCAGAAAAAGACACAGATAATGAAAAAGAAGGGCTTGAGGAATTTGACATTTACGGGGCGTATCAATGCCAAAGGGTCAGGGGAAGACATTGGGTCAGCTACCTGAAGAGCTTGGATGAATGGGTAGCGGAGTTGGACATGAGAGGTTTCGCAAGGAGACAAATATTGCTAAGGGCTACAAGGGGCAGGAGTTTGTGTAGAGCCATGATCACCCACGTCATATAAGAGGCACTACACAAAGAAGAAGAAGAAGGAGGAGGAGGAGGAGAAAGAGGAAGAAGGATAGAAGAAGAAGAAGAAAAAGAGCGAAGGATAGAAGATGAAGAAGAAGGAGGGGGAAGGATAAAAGAAGAAGGAAGGAAAGAAGAAGAAGAGGAGGAGGAAGAAGAAGAAGATGGAGGAGGAGGAGGAGGAGGAAAAGGGTAGAAGAAAAGGAAGGGGAATGATAAAAGAAGAAGACAGAAAGAATAAGACGCAGAAGAAGAAGAAGAAGAAGAAGAGGAGGAGGAGGAGGAGGAGGATGAAGAAGAGGAAGAAGAAAAGAAGCAGAAGAAGATGAAGAAGAAGAATAGCAACAACAATCATTTGAACATGTGATTTCGTTTCATACGTGACTGAAATTTATGAGAAATATACGTATTCAGAAAGATGAAATGTCAACAGGTTTCGTTTGTATATTCGTTATTAATAAGAAATATACAAACGAAACCAGATGACATTTCATCTTTCTGAATACGTATATTTTACATTATGTTTTACATTGGAAAGGAAAAGAAAAGATAATGGGATGTATTTAAGTCTTTCGCGTCTCTATTATTTCCGGAAAAGAAAAAAAACCGCTGTACAAAGAGCAAAGAAGATATGTGCCATTTATGAAGATGGTGCCATAGCTGAGAGTACTGTGATTAAGTGGTTTGCTAAGTTCAGAAGTGGAAAATTTGATCTGGAAGATGGAGAAATTGTTTATTTGCTGTCGGTCACATAATCTTCAAGCAGAAAAGAAATTGAATTCCGTCGTATGAATATCCAAGTCTTTTTTGTTTCTATCACTATTTTTTTTTCATATGAATTTATTTTGGATAAAACAGTCGAGCTTAAACATATTTCCTTAGCGTGGATGATTTTGTCCGGAGATTAACCGCTGGAGAATAAAATATCAGAAACGAAAGTCGAACCTCCTTCGAAAGAAGTTAATTTATTTCCAACTGATGGCAGACAGAAACATAATCGCCCACGTCCTAAAAGGACACAGCACAAAGAAGAAGAAGAAGAAGAAGAAGAAGAAGAAGAAGAAGAAGAAGAAGAAGGTAGAGTAGTCGCATCTCCATTGACAGTGATACTCTTGTGTATATCGCTAATCGGAATAAAACTTTTTAACGAGAGCTGCAGGTGTGACCACCTGATTCAAGCTGAAGAACTCACCATGCCTATCAGACCCACCGCAGAGGAATTCATAATCAACTTCCATACCCGACCGAACGCGTCCAGTCCCCCAGCTCGGATAGAGGACCCACCCGCCGGGGCTGCGCAAAACCATTTTCCACATCTGAGAGTGCCGCCTGTGGTAAATGATTTTTCAATGTGCCTACACCGACGTGTTCAGGATTCCTCAAGGGAACATGATGGCGTTTCTTTTCCCTTTGCTGTCTTCAAGGCAACGGTAAGTGAATTTTCTGATTTGGAAAGGAAGTCTGCGAGAAAAAAAAAAAGACTTTAGCAGATGTAGGGGTGAGGTGGGGGTGGAACGACTAATACCACAAACGAAGCCAGGATGATTGTGATTGTTTACGTATAATAGATATTAAAATACGTAAAAAATCGTAGGTGTGCTCTCAGTATATTATCTATCTATCGATCTATCTATCTATCTATCTATCTATCTATCTATCTATCTATCTATCTATCTATCACACTTTATTCATATTTATCTATCTGTCAGCCTGTTCATATCTATCTATCTATCTATCTATCTATCACACTTTATTCATATTTATCTATCTGTCAGCCTGTTCATATCTATCTATCTATCTATCTATCTATCTATCTATCTATCTATCTATCACACTTTATTCATATTTATCTATCTGTCAGCCTGTTCATATCTATCTATCTATCTATCTATCTATCTATCTATCTATCTATCTATCTATCACACTTTATTCATATTTATCTATCTCTCAGCCTGTTCATATTTATCTATCTATCTATCTATCTTCTATCTATTTATCTATCTCAGCCTGTTCATATCTATCATCTATCTATCTATCTATCTATCTATCTATCTATCTCTTATTCATATTTATCTATCTCTCAGCCTGTTCATATCTCTATCTATCTATCTATCTATCTATCTATCTATCTATCTATCTATCTCATCCTATCTCTCAGCATTTTCATCTCTCTCTCTCTCTCTCTCTCTCTCTCTCTCTTTCTCTATCTATCTATCTATATATCTATCTATATATATATATATATATATATATATATATATCGGCCTGTTCAGATCTATGTATCTATCTATGTCAGTCTCGCTTTATCTGTCACTCGCTCTATGTGTCTGCTAATTTCTGTCTTTGGATTTAGACACAGGGCCAAATAAAAAGAAAAGGTAGCCCTTCTCCTGAATTAAATTTTCATGGTAGTGGTTAGAAGCTTGACTGTCTTGATAATAAGCATTAAATAGCTTGTCGTTTCGTTGAGTTGTGTATTAACTTGTTTTTAGCGCTCCAATTCAGATAATTTCTAAATTCTGAATGGTTATTTTCAAGTCAGGTGAATAATATAGATTGGCGTTACATAATCTTACTATTTCCCCTAGTTCTGAACATATCTCTAGTACTAAACTAAGCTAATTTTAGCGAATATCACACAAACATACACACATATATATATATATGTGTGTGTGCATGTGTGTGTGCGTGTGTGTGTGTATGAATTGGGATCAAAAACAGAACAAATATGGATTGGAGTCCGACATTATGATAGAATGAGGAACAAATAGATAACGTTTATAAATCTAAAATGTTTTTCTTTTATTAAAGATTCACCAGAGAATTGTATTGTTTTTCTTTTCATTGGTTAAGTAGACGCCACGTGCTTCTGTCTTGTCAAGTAGCGTTCGTGTGTATAATTGATGTGTGTATTTGTATCATAATTCTACTTTCTCTATGCGGGATTATAACATATATTCATTTGTGTGTGTGTGTGTGTGTGCGCGCGCGTGCGTCTAGGGTATCTACCAACCACCCGACGTGATCTGATGCGGCACAAGGCCGAATTTAATATGGGGTATCCGAGCCCGTAGGATCGGCCAAAAATTCCCCGTATACCCCGTATAAAACGGAGTCGGGTAGCTGTTTCCCGAGACGAGACTCTGCTCTTCGACATAGCCTTGTCTGGGGATCCTCTCTTCCCGGAGGCAGAGAGTTTAACCAACATAGCTGAAGACGAATCTCCAACTCTAGTGCGTGTGTGCGTCTAGTAAGCCTTTTTATCCATGTTTGGTGTTGATTTGGGGACGTTCTGGGTGATTTTGCGTCATTTAAGTTACACCGGTTGTAGTAGCAGATAGAAATATATTAGACACTTTAAGTATGGATTTATAAAAATTTTGATATAATAAAGTGTGTTTAACGTGTATTTATAGATTGTAAAATATTCATCAGGAAGTATTTCTTGAAGAATTATGTTTTTTTTTTCAAATTCGGATGACATTTATAAAAGCGAAACTATTGTTTGTTTTGTTTCTGTGTATTGCGAGCAAGTTTAAAGTGTTGTCCCAACACTCTCTAATGTTTTTGAGATTGCTAGATGTTTCGCCAATGTAACTTTTTATACATTGTAGAAGTTTTATGTCATAAATCTGATGTAGTGTTGGATCTATTTTTTTCATAACTATATCTCCAATTGTTTTGGAAGTGGCGATAAAGATCTTAGTTTTGGAGGTAACTAATTATTTTCAGATTTTGTTAATAGATTGTTTGGAGGATAGAATTATGAATTTTGTGTTTGTTTTTGGAAGTATTTCTGGTGGTGATTATTTTTTGAACTTGTAGACTTAATATGCTGTTTTTTAACGTTAAGGATTAAATGATGTACATAGTGAAGAAGTCAAAACGTTTTTTTTCCAACGTACTACTGTTCTTCATCAATGAATTCTGGGTTGCAAATTCTAAAGGCTTAGGAGCAAAATCATATGATTTTTCCTGATTTTATTAAAATAAAAAAAATTAAATCAGAACTAATTTTGCCTCAGAGACAATAAAATATGAAGCCGTTAGAATCTTGGAAATTATCTGCACTCTTTATGAAAACCTCGTGAAACTAAGAGGCGGAATTAATTAATTGATATATATATATATATATATATATATATATATATATATATATATATATATATATATATATATATATATATTTAGGCAAGCATCTTTTCATTTATACACGTTTCATTAAATAATATAGACAAGTGTTGTCTATTTATTTTATGTAAACTCTTTTCATAACGTCTAATAAGTTTAATAACATAGTAATTGAACGAAGAAAGAAATTCACAATATTGATCCATATATTTTTTTTAATACATTCTAAGCTTTCGGCTTACATAAGCCATTATCAAAGATGTCAGTTACAACATATTAAGCAATATACGGACAAGACAGTGATGGCAGTCTGTGAATGTTTACATAGATGATCTCTAAGCAACGATAAACACATGCATATAAGACGCTAGAAGCGAAAATCACACCGCATCTCATGACGTCACACATGACCACGCGAGAGTGAATTGTGGAAGTATGAAGTATGGAAAGCCGTTGGCACAAACCAATGGCCTCCGTAACCAACTACAGACATTTAAGGATATTTTTAGAGATTCCATAGTTGATTTTGTTTAGGTTGGGTTTCAACTGTTTAATGTATAATGATTCAAGGATTTTTAGTTTTTGTCTATTGTTTTCATGTCGAAGTATAATTGTGTTTTCAACAAGTATTTTACGGAATTGTGTGTGCGGGCAGGCATGTTGTTTTAAATGCCTAAAAATGTTAGAGTTTTCATTCCAATGATAATGGCTTATGTAAGCCAAAAGCTTAGATTGCATTAAAAATAAATATGGATCAATATTGTGAATTTCTTTCTTCGTTCAATTATAATGTAAGACGTTATGAAAAGAGTTTACATAAAATAAATAGACAACAATTGTCTATATTATTTAATGAAATGTATATATATATATATATATATATATATATATATATATATATATATATATATATATATATATGCGTACACATACTAAGAAAATACACGCGCACACAATACACACAAAAATGGAGATAGGTCTAAAAAGATACAGGGGTCATAAAAAGAATTAAGGCCTCCTTCCTTCGTCCTTTCTCTGAACAATCCTAATTGTTTTATTGCCCTTTAAGCAGAAGAATACTTTCTCCACAAGTCCAAGAAGACAATGGTTAAACATAGGAAAATAAGACAAAATTAATTCCTTTTAATAATATGTAGAGATAACCACTCTTTGTCCGATGAAGGTCGCGAGAAAAAATAATTGGCTCCTTATATTGCTCTCGAAGGTACCAAAACTCCACCTGCCATGTCAATCATTAATGAGTGGGACCAGATCAAAAACGGAGAATTTCTGCCATATGGTTGGAGCTGACTAATCCTCATCCTACAACCCCGACAAAGTTCAAATGGATTTACACAGCCGCGTACAGAATTAAATATTTTCCACTTACAACCCCTCTCCCATAAATGGATCGTCACAAACTTATCGCTTTTTCCATGGAAACTCTTTTGATAAGCTAGTGCAACCAGTTCAGACCTTTACATCTTACACCCACCATGTGACGTATATAGGAGTGACCATCCTCATTCCCTTTGTATTTCATTCGTTAGAAGGAAGTTTTATTTGGAAAGCTTCTTTTGCAAGAGCTGCTGCTTTGTGGAACAGATTCTTGAGGGGATGCTTCCTTGGACATTTTTGCGCAGTTATCACGTTTTTCGACATATTCAGACTTCGTATAAAAGGAGTCAACCAGAGGCTCCTTGCTTTGAGCGTTGATCGGAACTTAACATTCATTCCCGACTTCAACCGGAATTCATATATACAATCCATCGTTAAAGATGCTGGAAAAATGATTGGTGCTTTATACTGTTCGAAAACAGGGGTCGACAGCCTTTTGCTAACAATATGCCGACTTTTAAAATCATTCAGCGTGCCAACAGCATAAGTATTTTTATACAAGCCAAGGTCAATATACCAGTTCTATATTTTATATATTAATATAGAGTATACAGACATTAGTATATATTAAAATTGAAACAGCTAAATATCTACTTTGATTTGTAGTAGTTATTGGGTCGGACTTGCGGCTGCGTGCCATTGGAAATTGCTTGGCGTGCCACGTGTGGCACGTGTGCCGTAGGTTGCCAACCCCTGATCTAGAAGGTATCAGACTCCATCTACCATGTTCAGTCATTACATGAGTGAGATCAGATCAAAAATGGAGTATTGCTGTCATATTTCGTCTGGATTTACCCAATCCCCGTTCTCCATCAAAAGCTTTTATGCGGCCTTGTAGGCCATTAACTATTCCCCAACTCAAACTCTTTCTCAGGTGAAAATTTACCAGACAAACTATATTCCTTAGTTCCAACAGTTCAGACCTTAAAAAGGCTAAGGCTAGTCTTGCTATGTACACAGAGGCGAACCCTCCTCATTGCCTTCGCATTTCACTAGTAAGAATGAAGTTCAATTCAGATCGCTTCTTTCCAAGAAGCACTGCTTTATAAATCAAACTCCCAAGATGATGCTCCCCTGAACACTACAATCTTAACCTCTACAAGTCTAGGATCAACGTTATCTATTGTTTTCATCTTTATAATTCCATGTAGAAAATTAACTGACAAACTATATTGCGTAGATCCACCAGTTCAGACCTTTACAGCTAAGACTCGTCATGCCATGAACACAGAGGCAAACCATCTTCATTCCCTTCGCATTTCAGTAGAAAGAAGGAAGTTCAATTCAGATCGCTTCTTTCTAAACTCCATCTACCATTTTCAATTATTACACGAGTGAGAAACAGGTCCTGGAGTATTGCTGTCATTTCGTTTGGATTTATCCAATCCCCTCTCTCCATCAAAAGCTTTTATGCGGCCTTGTAGGCCATTAATTATCCTCCCTAACTATCAATTCAAATCGCTTCTTTCCAAGAAGCACTACTTTATAAATCAGACTCCCGAGATGATGCTCCCCTGAACACTACAGTCTTAACCTCTACAAATCTAAGATCAACCTTTACCTATTGTTTGCATCCTCATAATCTACGCTCACGTCCCATTCTCTCTTCACTGCTTTCATACCTCATTTAGTAACACTCTACCTTGAGCTGATCTTAGGCCTTGTAAGTCTATTTTGCCGACAATCAAAGCGAGAAGTAATATGAATTTTCTTATTGTATCGTGTCGAGAAATAGTTTTGGACATATCATATATAAAGTTTCCTGATACCATTCAGACAGACATACAATGTCTTTACTATTATTATTTAAATAACAATGATGAGGATCGTAATGGCAAGAATGTTAAGAATAGAATAAAACAATGGTTATTGGAACGCTGATCACACACAGAGTGTTGGCATGGTCACGTGGAAGATAATGGTGCGGGTTTGCGTGGTAGGGGAATAAAATTGTTGATAATTGGGTTGGTAATTGAACGCATTAGTGACGGGAACTGGTTGGAAAGCAAAGAAAGAACTGACCTCAGAGGGGGGCAGCGAAAGGCTGGGGGAGGGGGTCTGGTATATATCGGGAGCTGGAAGGTTGGGCAACGTGGTGGTGTAGGCAAGAGAAGGACGTTGGGTCAGTCGAATGGCCGTACTGACCAATAGCAATAATGATAAGAAAACTTTTAATATGCATGGCTCGTGCCAGATGACCGTGGTCAACAGCGGAGAAGATAGTCTGTTATGCAAATGTCCGGACGCATCATTTACACATCTAGAACTGTCAGTTAGTGAGTTATTCCATATTGGAGTGAGTTCGATTCTCACAGAGAGTCTTAATATTATGGCCCTGTGTCAGACTGATTCTGGTTTATCAGTAATCAAGAAAGTCTTACGGATTATTTGCAAGGGCAGTGTGAATGTTCTTCGTTGCACTGACCACGTGCCGAAATAATACTGCTTAGGAAATATCTACTGTGCATATATATATATATATATATATATATATATATATACGCCCCGGGAAAATATATATATATATATACGCCCCTGGAAAATATATATATATATATACGCCCCTGGAGCAATTTAATTGAAAAAAAAAGCGAATTTGTAAACAATGACTATTGTTTTTAATACTGGCGTGTTTATTAGACAAATAAGTATGTAAAAATTAGCCTTCCTCTCAACCGGGCGCTGATAGCTCAGGGTTTCGATCTCGACTTGAGGCAATCGGACGTCTAGCCACATTGATGAGCTGTGATACAGTGAAACAGTCTCTCTGTAGATATTACACACACACACACACACACACACACACACACACACACACACACACACACACACACACACATATATATATATATATATATATAATGTCATCCACAGACAGACTGTTTCACTGTATCACAGATTATCAATGTGGCTAGACATCCGATTGCCTCAAGTCGGGATCGAAACCCTGAGCTATCAGAGCCCGGTTGAGAGTAAGGATAAATTTTACATACTTATTCGTCGAATAAACATGCCAATCAACGACTGGGCTCAATTCATGGAAGAGCTTTTCAGTATTAAAAACAACAGTAATTGTTTACATTACAAATTCGCACTTTCTCATATGAGTGCTCGACCGGAATTAAATTTTTCGTGAGCTTATATATATATATATATATATATATATATATATATATATATATAGACAGACACAGACAGACATCACACACACACACACACACACACACACACACACACACACACACACACACACACATATATATATATACACATGCACAAAAATGCATATATATATATATATATATATATATATAATGTCAGACAGGCACAAACAGACATCCACACACACACACACACACACACACACACACACACACACACACATATATATATATATATGCATATTTGTGCATGTATTGATGCAAACTGCACACATGCATACGGGCACACGCATACCCATATATGTTGTTATATCTATACATATTTTAATTATATAAATGTCATACACATAATATATACATATATGCATATTATATAGATATATACTCATCATACATTATATACATGCAGGGCTGGTGAAAATGTTTCGAGCACCCACCCCGAAT
>CAHIKZ030002013.1:1375000-1390000 GCA_903632075.3 Acanthosepion pharaonis | reverse complement strand
AAAAATAATTATATTATGTTATATATATATATATATATATGTATATAAATTACCAAACTCTGCAGTCAGGATGCTGAAGGTAACATCAATAAGCTAATTGACAATCTTTTACTTATATTAATACTATTAATGATCTATGTTTGATATCGAGCAACTTATTGCAATGACTGCTTGCCTTAAATGCCTTTTGTCTCAATATTCCTCTGACAGCATTTTTGGCTTCATACTATCTTTGACATCGATATATATATATATGACCTGAGATGGAACAAATACATTGAGTCAATTGCTTCGTCCACCGCAAGGAAAGTTGGCTCCCTGTGCCGCGCCAGGAAATTTTTTTCCCCGGAATCAATCCTCCAGATCTACAAATCAACAATTCGCCCTTGCATGGAGCATTGCTGCCATATGTGGTCTGGAGCATCTTCTGTTTACCTCGGGGTTCTTGATAGGCTCCAGAGGCGGATATGCAATATAATTGGTCCTGATCTGGCATCTCGTCTACAGACACTTTCTTACAGACACGCCGTCGCCCCTCTCTGTCTGTATTACAAATACTTTCATGGCAATTGCTCCGAGGAGCTGCATTCGCTGGTTCCCAGACTTCATAAGTTCAAGCGTCCGACGAGGCTGGCATCCCGCTCTCACCCCTTCACTGTTGAAACTCCTAAATGTAGCCGTCTCTTCTACTCCAATAGCTTCATGTCTCGCACTTCTCACCTGTGGAACTCCCTTCCCTATTCCAGTTTCCCTGAGATCTATAATCTCCAGCTATTCAAATGTAATGTCAATCGACATCTCCAGTTGCCTTGATCTATCCACTACCCTTCTCCTCATCCTTTACTCTATCACTCCTATCTGCTCTTGCTCCAAATCTTCTGTAACCCCTTGCGTCCTAGTGTCTTCCCGCCTTGCTTGGGGTGAAACGCTTAAATATATATATATATATATATATATATATATATATATATATATCAGAGACTCTATAATATATGTAAATATTTTTAAAACGACCTGACAACAACCAACTAATTGACTGCTTGCTTTAAATGTCTTTTCTTTCAGCCTTAAATGTCTTTCTGACAACATTTTTGGCTTCATACTATCATTGACATCGCTATTGCCTGCAAAAGGTCGTGAAAAATTATTGTCAGTTGAGCACTTTTGAAAATTCTTGTTTTTGCTTGATTATTTTCCTCAATTGCTGATAAGCCCTGAAGAGTGGATGAACGGGTCCGTCTACGAAACTCTGGAGTCGGGATGCTGAAGGTAACATCAGTCAGCTAATAGACAAACTTTTACTTATATTGATTTTCTAGATAGATAGATAGATATAAGTATTCATTATTATATGACAAATACATGCGATTTGTATCTGAATTGGATAAAATTTCCTCATGGTATATTTATTAGCATTTACGGCGCAGACGTAAGCTCATTACATACGCATATCAAACATAGAACTGAATTGATCAATAAATAAGGACGAATCGCTTACATACATATATAGATATGTCGGACGATTAGCATTGATCTATAGGCATTCAAGTTATCAGTGAATGACGCATGTAACTCGAGGTAGGTAATTTTATATCATAAAGTAAACCTGAACACAAATACACATAGGTACACATACACACCTATATCAATGCACACACATACCCACAAATATATATATATATATAATCGTAAAAGGACACTTCCCAGCACGATAGTTGACAAGTTCGTCTTCCAGATCAATTCGCTCTACCGGACGCCCTACCGCCGTGGCTTTGTATGAGAATGAGTTTTATTTTATAGATTCTTACACACGGGTGGGTGGGGGGATATAAAGGCTCCAGGGCGGGGAGCTGTGATGCTGGAATATTATTCTTTATATACAGACTACGATCCATCTTTTGAGTTGGGCAGTCTTCGAAAGGAGGAATGACGTTTTGAAATATGGGAACAAAAAAGAGAAAAAAAACATGTTTAGTGATATACGTGAGTTACTCAGCATCAATGGTTTCGAAATTCATATTCTCACTCAACTTTCAAGTCTTTTTTTCCCTAAATTAAAAGATATTTCTTCATAAAAATGAACATAAATAAGCTTCATATAAGTATATATATATCCATATGGCCTGATATCTATATATAAGATTCTGTGACTTCCATTAGTCTATCCTTCACACTATCTAAAATAGACAGACATTGAACGATCGAAACCAAATTTTGGTGAAAAGTGCAAACAGGCAAGGGGTGGGGTACGTAATATGGATTGTTTTACTAGGGGAGGTAGCTTAGTACAATAAATTTTTATTAATCTTTTTTGAAATATACAAAAGGTACCCACTATTTAAAAAAAATCAATTTAATGATGAAAATAACAAGTACTTATTTAATAAAAGTATAATATTGTTTTTGCATGTCTTTTCTTTAAGTTTTTAGATACAAGAATCCAGTTTCTAGTTCGCCCTGCGTTTGCGAGAACTATAAACAAATCACGAGGGAAAACAATTAAAAAAAAGGTCGAATTTGGCTCAAGAAATAAATATTTACTCATGCCAGTTGTATGCTGCACTCTCAAGAGTAAGAAATCCTAATTTATTCTTCGTTGTTATAAAGGAAAAAAAATTCTTAAAATATATTGTTTATCATGATGTCCTATAAAATTAAATTAAATTAAAGAAGTTATTAAAACGCGAAGTGGGATATTTGTCAAAGTATTTTCCAAACAAATCAGCTTATTCAAATTTCATCGATTGGTATGCGAAATTGAACGAAACGTAGAGTTTGTAAATCACGACAAAAATGTTAGCGATGACTTCAACAATATTAAATACTGGAAGGATTTCAACACGCATCAGCAAGTTAAAATTCTAAAGTTCTAAAACCATGGCATGTGGAACTAGAAAAGTCTACCCCAGTGAGCGAAATAAAGGGTTCAATTCGACATTCCAACCACCTGAAGAAGGCCAGAGCGTACAACGGCCGAAACGTAATAAATCTGGCGACAAAGATGAGGACAATAGTCCGAATAATGTAAATAATGTAAATTCGATTACCATAAAAAATACAACACATCATCTGAGACCGATCTAAATGTACCAAATTAAACAAAAACACCATTGGGACGCAAAAGAGATCCTGTCAACAAATTGATAACATCAAGAAATGCGCATTTTTGTTTCGTTGAAAATCCACAAAATCATCGGAGATTACTCACTATATGGAACTATTCAAAATCCATAAAACTGGATACCCTACATGATCCATCCTTTCACAGATGCAACCACCTATTTAGGAGACGTCAGTACTCCATACTCACTCATATCAATTCATAACTCCCTTTAAATTATAAAAATTTACAACCAATTCAAGGTAATTTAGTATTACTCGACGTTGAAAAGAATAGCTATACATTCAGCAGCATTAAAAACAAGACCTGACAAAGGGCAGATGAAGCATCTTGTAGAGTCAACGGCCATCTAGAACAATGAAATAGGCTGAGGCCCCATGGTTAGGTATGTAGCCAGTGAGGTGATGACACGTTATCGCTGGCCGGAGAGGCTTACTTGACTGACGTCAACGATAGAATCAACACCCACGTGTCCATGATCAAGGCGAAACTTTGTTTGTGGGTTAACCTGGAGAGGAATGAGATCAGCTAGGTCCACTTGCCCAAGACACACCAAGTATGAATCAATATTCTCCCGGCTTTCGTTTCGATATATATATATATATATATATATATATATATATATATATATATATATTCGAGCCTTATATATACTTTTTTTGACGCGCCGTTGATGAAGGACACAGGCGTGCCCGAAAATTCCGGACTTAAAACCTTTATTTTCGTGCTTCATTTCTGTCATATGGTTAATAATTCATATATATATATATATATATATATATATATATATATATATATATATATATATATATATATATATATATATATATATATATATATATATATGGTTTCACTTGTTGATTAGGAAACCCGTGGGTCTAACAATTCTTGGAGCTGAACCATCAGAATACCTCGTATATGATTTGATTTTAGCCACATAGGCTTATGCAGAACCGATAACAAAGAACAGTGTTTACACTATTGACATTGTTCGGACTATTGTTCTCATCTTTAGTGTCATATTCACAACGTTTCGGCCGTTGTACGAACCGGCCTTCTTCAGGTGAGATACGTTGGAATTTCGAATCGAAACTGGGGTAGATTTTTCTAGTTCCATATGCCAGGCCTTATCTGGATATTTCCCTTTAGAAACTCAACTCTTGTTTGTTCGTGTTCACCTCTGCTGTGGCCAGGTATTGAACTCTCAACGTCGTGAATATGGCAATAAAGATGAGGATAATAGCCCGAACAATGTAAATATTTACAATATCACAGAAATATAGACAGATATCAAAGATCAGTGTGTTGCGAAGTCTCCCCAGGTTTTAGCCTTTTACTAGTCTGGTTAGTAACCTAGGCTAAAATCCCAGTCTGATCTGCTATTTAATCCATAGCAGGAGGAGAGATGGATTCATGCCTTTCACAAGAGTATTTCAGCGAGTGTGAATGTAATTCACTCGACCTGAATTCCAACCCGGTTTGCTGTCTTCGTGTTCTGAACCGTTAATCAATACACCATCTGGATACATAATGGATTTTATACATTGAGAAAGAAAATGGGTGACAGAGAGGAAGAGAAAAAAATGAGTGTGTATTTTTGTGTGTGATAGAGAACGAGAATGAGAGAGAGAGTGAGAGAAAGAGTGAAAATGAGTGTGAGGGACAGTGAAAGAGGGCCCGCGCGCACGAGAAAGTAAGTGAGAGAGAGTGCGAGAAAGAGACTGAAAGTGAGTGATAAAGAGAGTGTGAGAGAGCGTGAGATAGAATGAGAGAGTGAGAGTAAGTGAGAGAGGGTGTGAGGGAGAAAGAGAGTGATAGAAAGGGTGGAAGTGAGACAGAGAGTTAGAAAGCGCGCGCGAGAGCGAGAGAGCGAAAAGAGGCACGCTGAGAACGATTTTCTGTCCCGCCTTGCTCGGCTATCATCGTTTCGCATCGTATGCAAGTGTCGATTTCGTTATAAATGTAACCGGATATTCCCCGTGTGTCCTCGCCATTCAAATCATGCCTATTTTGTCTTTGGCTCTTCTTCATCAGTCCTGAAGCAAAGGCATTTAGGTCCCCGGTAATGCAGGCTGGTATATCTACCTTCAGACTCTATGCTGAGGCGTATATCTATTCTATGAATAGGAGGAAAAGAACGCTGATCGTGGAAATATGACAAATATTTCAGCTTCGAATGTTATTTAAAATGATGATCATTTCAAATGAAGCCATCTTTATTTTGGTAATCATTTTTAGTAAAAATCATCTATGAATTCGGAGAAAAGACACTGCATTAAAAAAAAATAACTCTATCTGGAAAGGATACAATCATGGGTAGGTTACTCGCAGTTTCTCTCTATAAATCTTTTGTTTCAATATCTCCTGTGGCTTACGGCTATATCACGTTGAAACACTGGCTCCCGTAAGAAGTTAAGAAACATCGAGCCTGGTCAGTACCGATGGGTACTGTAAGCTTGGATGTGTTGGTTGTATGGCTTACAGCTGTATCAGGTTGAAATACCGCTTCCCGTACGATAACTAAATGTAAGCAACGTCAAACCTGGTCAGTACCTAGTTGGGTGACCGCTTGGGAATAACACGTGCTGTAAGCTTGTATGTGCTGGTTGTATGGCTTATGGCCATATCGCGTTGAAACACCGGTACCCGTACGATCACCGAAGTTAAGCAACGTCGAGCTTGGTTAGTACCTAGATGGGTGACCGCTTGGGAATGCCAGGTACTGTAAGCAAGGATGTGTGGATGGTCTAGTAGATAATGACTCGAAATTGTTAATCGGAGAGTCGAGTTCTAATTTTAGTTGGGTACGTTATAAACAACTACTTGGCAAATACCCTTGGCAAATTCACTTTCTTCTTTCCCCTGATATGTGAATCAGTAAAGCTTCTATCACATTATTATCTCAAAAAATTCTTATATGCTAAAATTATTTTCTGGATTTAAATGTAAATGGTTGATAAGCCGTAAAAAACAATCAATTAATGAATGAAATACTGAGTAGCTACGCAGGTAGATCTTTAATATTTATTTGCATTTTCTGGAAAAACAAAATTCATACATTAAGCAGGATCAGCCGCTGTTAAAATTTCCCTTTCTCCATAGTGCTCAATCGGCGAATGAGAGTAAGTTCTCCACATACAGACTATTTCGCTGTATAACAGGTCATATGAGATTGAGCCACAGAGATTGAGCTCATATGAGATTGAGCCACAGAGATTGAGTTCATATAAGACTGAACCACACAGATTGAGCTCATATCAGATTGAGCCACAGAGAATCGAACGATCCTCACTGGCTCAATCGGTTTAGGCACGTCAGGCTATATGACAGTTCCGTATAGGATACAGGTTCGATTCCTATCAGAGGACGAATATTTTCTATGAAAATTTCTCAGACATTCAGGCTGGTAAATGTTATTAATACTGATTATTATAAACAGACCATTTACTTAATTATTTATATCTATAAAAAGAATGTATAAAAATAAAAATGTCTTAATATATATATATATATATATATCTTATATATATATAAGCCAGTGAGAAATAAAGAAATTGTTTTGCTAATCATTAATTTCATGTTCAAAAATACATTTTTGTAATAAAATAGGCCAGATACAACATCTCAGATTGAGTCATTCATAGAACCATCACTAGTGAATGTTGTAATACTCAAGATCACTTTAGGAGGCTTTTGAAATCATCGTCAAAACAGGAGACCATCTCGATGACCTTGAAAATAAATAAAGGTCTATCAATTCGAGAAAGGCTATTTAAAAATCCCAAGTTTTTTTGTTTTTTTTTTTACAGTCCAAATGCCACCGTGCTAACATTCGCTTATAAAGAGAAAGAAATTGGAAGTTCAGGTCGATAAAGAAAAATTTCAACATACGTTTCAGTCAACTTGAGCCTAGAATATATCTCCACAGATCTTACGAAAGGTGGAAGACATTTTAACAATTCACAAAAAGAAAAACCTACAAGTGTTTCACAGGCAGGTTTCGCGATGAACATCAATAGGTATAGGTTTTGTTTTTCGAGCAAATCCTTGATAAACCTCTGCTTTGTGCGCACATTCATGCTAGATTCCATTTTACCAGACTGTCACTCTGCTACTCTATATAATAACAGACACAAAATTGAATTACTGACGAGAGGTTGAAGCCCTCTCCTGCCGTAATACCAACATCCGTATCTGATGCAGGAAGCATTCGGAGTGATCTTGTGTATATATGTATTTGCCAGCGTCTACAAAAACTTGCTTTAAAAGATGAATGCAACTTTGTATGTATATGGGATGTAGGTATATATGTGTGAATGTCTTTGTGTATATATCGATATCTGTGTGAGTCAAACTATGGAATCATCGAAGTGTAATAATTTGTTCTTGGCTATGTTAGTAAGTCCTCGGTCATGTAAGGGAAATGAAATTAAAGATGTTCTTTTAGTTAGACATTTTTGTCACGTCGTCAGTGTTTGCAGTCATTTATTTGTTTGCGTCTTCCAATTTGTATGTAGAGGACACACAGACAGATACAAAATGATAAAGAAAGGACGACGCAGAAGGAGAAATAGAGTATTAGAAAGAAAGAAAGAAAGAAAGAGGAGAGAAAACATAGGGACAAAAGAGAATTAGAGATAGATAGATAGATAGATAGATAGATAGATAGATAGATAGCGACCTATATAGATAGAAACATAATGAGATAGATAGAAACAGAATCATATAGATAGACTGATATATAGAAAGAAAGAAAGAAAGAAAGAAAGAAAGAAAGAAGGAGAAAAGGTATGGGGACAAAAGAGAATTAGAGATAGATAGATAGATAGAAACAGAATAAGAAAGAAAGAAAGAAAGAAAGAAAGGGAGAGAAAAAGCATGGGGACAAAAGAGAATTAGAGATAGAGGGAGAGAGAAATATATTATATAGATAGATAGATAGATAGATAGATAGATAGCGACCTATATAGATAGAAACATAATGAGATAGATAGAAACAGAATCATATAGATAGACTGATATATAGAAAGAAAGAAAGAAAGAAAGAAAGAAGGAGAAAAGGCATGGGGACAAAAGAGAATTATAGATAGATAGATAGACAGATAGATAGATAGATAGATAGATAGATATAAACAGAATAAGAAAGAAAGAAAGAAAGGAAGAAAGAAAGGGGGAGAAAAAGCATGGGGACAAAAGAGAATTAGAGATAGAGGGAGAGAGAAATATATTATATAGATAGATAGATAGATAGATAGATAGATAGATAGATAGATAGATAGAAACATAATCAGAAAGAAAGAAAGAAAGAAAGAAAGAAAGAAAGAAAGAAAGAGAGAAAGAAAGAGAGGGAGAGAGAAAGAAAGAAAGATAGAAAGAAGGAAAGAAAGCAAGCATAAGGACGAAAGAGAGAGAGAGAGAGAGAGAGAGAGAGAGAGAGAGAGAGAGAAAGCGGGGATGACTGATAGACTGATAGGTGGGGAGACCCATAAACAGACAAAAATAAAGATGGAATAAACAGAGATTGACCGACCGACAGATAGATTAGACTGGGAAACAGATTGATAGACAGACAAACAGTTCGTCAGCAATAATCGAAATAGTCTTGCTCTATGTGCCATGTCCCTTCAGGTCGCTTGCGATCATGGCTCTCCACAATTTCTAGTCTTTTGTAGTTTTAGTAAATTTTGTCGTTTTGTTATCTTTCCTAAACCCTATTCTGCTATCCATTTACTTAAGCTCACTAAGTAGGTTATGCATTGTTTCCCTCTTCTGTCTTATGAGTATCAATGGCTCTCCCCTATTTCCACTCCTTCTTTCCTTTGTTTCTTTCTCGCTATATTAACCAAGTTTCCTAAGTTCAATATTTGACTCTCACGTTCATTTCCAGACCTCAAGAAGAACTCACATCGTCGTCGTCAGCACTCGTTCGGATCCGATCATCGGGATCGTCATCCTCTTTCGCTATTCCCTTCCTCCTCCCTGGTGGCGGTGATGGAGATGGCTGTGAAGGCACAGACTATTCCCCTTTGGTGGAGGTGATGGAGATTGCTAAGAAGGACCAGACTATTCCATTCTGGTGGCGGTGATGGAGATGGCTGTGAAGGCACAGACTTCTTCCCTCTGGTGGTGGTGGTGGTGGTGATGGAGATGGCTGTGACGAGCAGGAGTCACAGAAGAGTATGGATGGTGGGTCCTCTTCATGTGTATGGTTGGAGTCGAAAATCTCGGTCAACCCCGACCCTTGAATAGTCCTACGCTAGCAAGGCTGAGTTGCTGCAACGGTTTCCCAGGTCTCAGGGTCGATGTTGGCCTGTGTCAAGGATGGCTTCAACTGGTCCCTTGAAGCGTCGTTTTGGGATTTCGCATAGCCTCTTGCCGCTGGTGAGTTCTCCTAACAGGATGATACGTGGGAGTTGAGTGGGACGCATTCTGGATACGTGCCCCTCTCAACGGAGACGATATTGAAGGATGGTAACCTCGATGCTGGAGAGAGCTGATTGAAGAGGATCTCACTGTTATTGATGCGGACTTCCCAACTCATGCCAAGGATTCTTCGGAACTTCAAATCAAATAAAAAATCAAATCCGAGACTCACATATGCAATCCACTGAAAAGATGATAGGAAAATCTTTGTTTCATTTTATAGCTTCACGAAGCAAATACAAAATGCCGGCAGTAAATAATACTCGGGTCAATGACTAAAAATGGCTTCAAGCAAATAAAACTTTGAAATCTTAAAGAAGACAATCCGTCATCATGTCCTCGAGTCAGGCGCTACACAATCATAAAGAGCTTCATCACATAACAAATCCACATCACTTGAAGACTTCCAACAGCAGCAACAACAAAAATTGGCAGTATAGATAGAAAATAAAATAATGATGTAATATTAGCTTTCCGCTCTACCCAAAACAAAACGCTTGAAAGGAAGCTTCTATCAATATTAGAATGGCGATAACAGTTAATGGACTTGAAAAACCTAAATTCTAATAAAACATTTCTTATGAAAAAAAAAAAGAATTTCAACCAACATTAACACTAAACGTTCGGTCTTTTCATTATTAAACATTACAAGGGTTGACATGTCGTAAAACCAATCAACTAATCTACTGAGTAACGAGTTCGTTTCTCATTGACTGGCCATATAACATTCGACATTAAACAACCCAACAATAGGGTGACATGTTTCACAATCAGCCAATTCACCCTAACATACCCAGTAGTGAGTTCAATCCTCCATAGGAGCATCATGCAAAGTTTCGGCATTAAATAATATAACGATTGACATATCATAAAATCTTACGAGAGAGAGAGAGAGTAAGAGTGTGAGAAAGTGAGAGTGAGAGAGCAAGAGAGAGTAGGAGAGACGAAAGGGAAAGAATGAGAGAGATAGAGTGAGAGTAAGAGTGCGAGAGAATGAGAAAGAGTGAGGAAGATATTGGTTTGGTTTTGTTTAGTTGCGGCTTATCAATATTTATATGGGTCATTTGTAAGAGAAAAAAATGAGGATGAGTGGGGTCAAAAAGTGCATTTTTTTTCTTCTTTTTTCTTCTTCGGTTGCCTCAAGGAAATGAATTGCGTGACTCCCTTTCTCAGCCGTTACTCTGGGCAGTTGTGAAACAGACACCAACTCAGTCGCGCCTACTTCGACTTCCTCTTTGTCTGTCTGTCTGTCTGTCAATCGGTACATCCAACTCTAACATACGCAGTCCGCCGAATGACTTTTTCTTTCCGTGCTGCTGGCACCCCGCTTTTTATGCTATTCCAAGACGGACAAAATTTGCATGTGTACAAATATCGTTTTGTCTTGGACGAGATAGGCGCGCATAAATTGTGTCTTCAATAGCGGCCATATTTCTTTTTTGTCATCACTTTGCAGGCAAGACACGTTCACGCTCATTTCGAATTCTGAGTTAAGTCATATCTTTCGTCACATCATTTAATGTCGATGTCTAAATATTTTGTCGGCAGATATTTTGCACATAATTTTATACTTTCAGGACAAACGTATTTTTTTTTTTTTAGATATATAGTTTATAGTTTTTAAATATATAGTTTGTAGATGATAAAATGTATTGTTGGTAATTTACTAAAAATGTATTTTTTTTATTTTAGTCCTGTAATGATTCTCATTTTGGTATAAAAATGTGTTAATACATTTTCTTAGCAAATATCAAAATACTATTTTGAAATAGATCGAACCTTAACAGGTGCTACCACCCCGGTTCAGGGTAGAGATGAGAACAACAGCAATCAAGAGGTGGTTCCACGCTCTTCAACATCGGCAATCACTCGGTCAGAGGCTTAGATAGATAGATAGATAGATAGATAGATAGATAGATAGATAGATAGATAGATAGATAGATAGATAATTGTTGTGTAGGAACCTACCACCCCTCTTGAAGATGAACTCGTCTAAACAACAAGGACGTTAAAGAGTGGCATGTCAAAAGACAGTGTCGGAGAAGTTCTGGGCTGAGTTAGTTATAGACTACTCAGGCGATTTCTGTACCAACTTACCAACCGAATAAACCCCATTTTATTGTTACATGTTATTTGGCGTTTGTCTTTATTAACCCCAAATTAACATCATAACAATAATGAACAGATGGAGATAGATAGATAGATAGATAGATAGATAGATAGATAGATAGATAGATAGATAATGAACAGATGGAGATAGATAGATAGATAGATAGATAGATAGATAGATAGATAGATAATGAACAAATGGAGATAGATAGATAGATAGATAGATAGATAGATAGATATCTGTTGTCGGATGTAGTTTATCGTCATACCCAGGAGTAGAGAGAAGCGGGTGAAGAGAGAGATTATGCTGCGTGAGTGAAGTCGAAAAAAAATAAAATAAAATAAAGACCATTATTTTAAGCCAGTGTAAAATTCCTCAAAGTAAAGTGAAAATGATTTCTTCAATCGCTTTTATTTACTGTTTTCAGCGTTCAATAGACGTCAAACATGTGGTATTAAATCTGACAGAAACTGTAGGTGCTGGCGGGAAAAAAAAATTAGGGGAAAAAATGAAACACATGATAATACAGAGGGTAAGACACTCAGTTTGCCGATGGTGGGGGCGTCGAATTTGAAAGCAGAGAATAAGCTGGCTTCAATGGGCGTGTGTGAAAGCAAGGTGTTTGAGACCGAGTCTGCCCTACGTCTATAAGCGGGTTCGACTCGATTGTCTTGCAGGTATTAAGAATCGTTGAATGTTGAAAATTATCAGTAGCGTGTGTAACTGGCACTGGTCCACTGACACCATTTCGATTTGGCTGAAGATACTTTAGCGGGTATGTTTGTGACTGAACGTGGGTAGATAGTTGAATTATCTTCCTCCCCTTTCTCCGGCGAAAATTTCTCCTTGGCCTTTCCAACACCCTGGCAGCGATCCAGGTGAAATAATAACACGTGTTCGTAGTGTCAGTCTCGGTCCACCTTTTGGATTTGGGCTTGGCGCCTGTCCAGAAATAGCGGCGGAAGGACTGACCAATCAGCTTGACTGGCTAGTGAGGTCTGCGCACGCGCGACGTGAGAGCGTAGATGGTGTGCAGTGAGAAGCGGAAACGTGCGTTTGTTTGTTCACTTTGCATGTACGAGGACATAAAGTCACACACACACAAACAGACGCACGCACAGGCACAAAGACACACGCACAAAGACACACGCACATACACACAAACACACATACATACACACAAGTACACACACACTTAAACGTATACACGCACTGTTTAAATGGCGTATCCAGTTGATGATGTTAAAATGGCAACACTTCAAATGGCTGCTTCGTGGGATGATGGTCAAATGATCACTTGGGTTTGTTTTTTTTTAAATCATTTTACCCAAAGCAAGGCAATAAAGCCACTAAGATGCCAGGGTCATTGAGACTGAAAGAGAATGAGAGTGTTTTGGTGAGGAGAAAGGACAATAAAAGAATAATTTTCAGGAAAACAGAACATGGCGATTGACATTGCCTTTATATGTGGAGTTGGTACTACATGTCTACTTGAGGTGGGGAATAATTTTCAAATGACCACTCGAGAAAGGAAAATGTTCTAGTTGGGTAATTATTTTCAATTGATCACCTTACGGAGGGAATGTTAATCCATTTCGATGATCCGTCCTGGGTAAGACGATAAACTACGTCCAGCAGAAAGGCCTCTCATCAGAAGGTTTTGAGGAGCATGGAACCACCTCTTAATTGCTGGTATTCCCAGGTTCACCCTGACCCGGGGTCCCATATTCTATTCATACGAATCTATCCTAAAAATGTTGTCGGCATTAAATAACCACCCAATGAGGTTGATATACCATAAAACAAAATAAACCAAACCAAACCTTTTCGATGATAATCCTTTTCGATAGCAATAACTGAATCCTTTTCGATAACTAGAGCTACGGAGTCGAAACAAAAAAATCTCCAACTCTTCTCTTTCTAATTAAATAATTATGGCTTACGTATCTCATAAAGTACTCCTAATTTGAGTAACCTGTATTATTATAACTGGATTATATGAAAGAATAAGGATATATGGCTTTTGAATATCATTCCAATTCATTCTTTAATATTTTCTTACAGAACTGAGACATTTTTGAAAGGATATAGAAGAAAATGCAACAGAAATAAAATTTTTTACAAGTGCATCTTTACAAAGAAATGAGTACAAAACAAAAATAAAAAAAATACTTTATTAACAGAAATTAAAATATAATCTTTTATAAGATGTAAAAGACAACGAAAATAGAAACTAAGATTTTTTTACATATATAGATATAAGTTTGCAATTCAAATTAACTACAAAAAATAATTTGAAAAAATCTTAAAAAACAGCTGATGCCTTTCTTTATATCAAATAATAAAACTTTAAACGAATATACAGTAGAAATAACAAAAAAAAAAAAAATTAAATTAAAATTCTATAATGTAAGACTTTTTACATATATAGCTTTGTACATAAAAATTTAAAAAAAATACCTGTAATAATAACATTTGGTTATGGTTTGATTGTCAAACAGTTTATTGACAATCGTCTTTTGCTGAGTCTCCATAGATATAGATCAATGATTCTAACGTAGGGCGCATGCCTCACCGGTTGGGTATAGTAATATTTTGGTTGGGCATGCGTAGGATGTGCACCCTTCGGCTTGCTATACCAACATGAGCTCAATTTTCATTTTGCATTATTATTTCATAATTAAAATGATCAAAGTATATTACAGAATTAAACTTTCATTCAAATAACTTAATATTTCTGCCTTTCAGTTCTCTGTTTTGAAACGATATATATTTAACTGTCTTTTTGGTTATTTTTTAATTTTTCTCTTTCATGGATGCCATGGTCTTTGGAGGCTTGTTCAGAGATCAAGTTAATGGCATTTTAAGCTTCTTTTACGTGAATTACAATAAAATTTCGAATATGTAAGAATTAAATATTATGTCACCAGAATTTTAGAAATACCAAATTAGGGCATGATCCCAAATTGGTTGGGATCCACTGATATAGATGAAACTAAACGTCATAGGATCCGACATAATATCATTCCCAACATCTAAGAAACTAGCGACTGACACGAAGTTCACACCAACTGTGATGGTCCTTGAGGTAACATTAGTAATGAGAGCCGTGTCTTGTCACCCGTGTTCTTCCAGCTTGGCTTTAGTGTCAATACGGACACATATATCAAGGTGGTAGGTACGGCGATTAAGCTCTGGATCAAAGGGATTCCCGTATGTATTACAGCATACCATTGCTCCATCTCATCTAGCCTAGAGTCTTACGACCATATCACGTACAATCACGTACAATCTTCAAAGTTAAGCAACGTTGTACCTGGTCAGCACCTAGATGGAAGATCGCTTA
>CAHIKZ030002013.1:1312500-1372500 GCA_903632075.3 Acanthosepion pharaonis | reverse complement strand
CGAATTGAAACCATTTTCTTCTGACAACCGATATTTGCTATGCAGCGTTTTCAAAATATGACGCGTTTTATTTATTACATTTTTTTTGTTTGTTTCGTTAACTGACGGATAATCCAATACAATAGAGCTTATGATACGAGGGCCGTGTTTATGGTAGATCACTCCCAAATAGTCCGAGTTGAGGCAAAAATCAACGAAGTTAACGTCAAGCCTGGTCAGTACTTAGATGGGTGACTGTTTTCGAATGCCAGATGCTGTAGGCTTGCATGTCTGGGTAGTTTAATTGTATTGCAGTTCGAAGCCCCGAATTTCAATTCAAGTCAGGTTCGTTGTATTCATATACACGCAATTACACACAGCAAAGGTACAAATGCACCTCTTCTCACCCCCCAGCTATAGGTTAATTAGTAGTTGTATCATTAAATCTTTATTTTCTCCTAAATATACTGGCAATCTAAAAATACTTTCTGGCAGTAACTAGCCTGTATAAGGTTGATAAACCATAAAAAATCAATCAAGCAACTATATAGCTCAATTAACTATGGAGTGATGTCAAAGAATTTTCACGATCATGCCTCCCCTAGGCTGTGGCTTCCTAGCTCTTCATTTGAATATCTTGTGTCTTACGTCTTAGAAGACGAGAAAGGGACCACAAACTACCAAGTAATTATTGAAGGAAGTAGCTTAGCATGTCAGGTCGATGACTAGGACTCTTTTAATGACAACGATAAGGAAGATCGAATGAAATGGATACCACCTACGAATGACATACGACTGCCGATAGACCAGGCGGAGGGGGAAAAAAGATTGTGTGGCTATTGGAGGAAATCACGTTCATAGCTTGAGATCTCAAAAAAAGGAAGACTTGGAATTATCGGGGGTGAAGTGAAGGTCTACCACGACGTATGACAGGTGAAAAGATGATAGCAGAGACGTACATTGATTTTGCTGAATGAATAAACATCTTTAAAATTATTGTTATGTTATTATTATGTAATTATGACGTTGAATTGAGTGAATAATAATTAGTGTTTCTTTCTTCTTAATACTGTTGCCTTTATCCACATAAATCTGTTCCTTATCTATCTATCTATCTATCTATCTATCTATCTATCTATCTATCTATCTATTCAGGTCAATCCAAATCTATCTAACAAGTTAGCTATCTGTGTTAGCCTGTTGATCTATCTATCTATCTATCTATCTATCTATCTATCTATCTATCTATCTATCTATCTATCTATCATGTCAGTCTGTTTAAATCTATCTATCTATCTATCTATCTATCTATCTATCTATCTATCTATCTATCTATCTATATATATATATATATATATATATATATATATATATATATATATATATATCTATTCCAGTCAATCCGAATCTATCTAACAAGTTAGTTATCTGTGTCAGCCTGTTGATCTATCTATCTATCTATCTATCTATCTATCTATCTATCTATCTATCTATCTATCTATCTATCTGAAGATTCCGAGTAAGCGCATGAAACTAGTAGTAATGACCGTTCAATGTACACTGGAAAATAATTAATAAAATAATATTAATGCTCTGCCATTTTGACACTGAGATCTTTTTCACCGGTATGAATTTTTAGCATTCACTTTAGGATTTATATATTTGTTATGCATTTTCTAATATAAAGCAAACTCTTCAACAAGAAAGAGTTTCTATACTGAATTAAAAAATATTAAACAAATCCTCATTAATAATGACTTTTCCAATTGCATAGTTGATGATGAAATTGGACGAGCTATTGAGAATATAAACATCAATAAAAAAATAACATAATACATCACGAAATAGCTCAAAACATATCAAACTACTGTACAGTATTCAAATGCATTCTAATCATAAATAAGAGGAAATAATTCTAAAAAGATTCATAACACTAATATACCCCCGACTGATCCAAATAATAAAAGAAAATTAATTATATACTATACTAAATTTAATACAACCAAGCTAGTCGTCCAAAACAATTCTTGCCTGTCAACTAGCATCTTGCAAAAGACCAACATTGTATCCTAATTAAAATGACCTTTGTGAGGTTTTACAACGACTATGTTGACGAGACGACTTACGTTTCACTTGAATGAGCATAGTTCAATCTCAGAATATTTAAAGGGATACTCATGTTCGCATCCACAGTTTAGAGAGATATTAGTCAAAAATACATTAGTACCTCATCAAAATAATAAGATAAGATAATCCTAAGGAGCTAGTCAAACCTACCAACGTTTCACCTAAACGGATCTTCAGGGAAACTGGCTGAAAAATGGAACAGGATTTATAGCTAAAACCAAAAATAACCATGACCACGTGACAAAAAAAAATACAAACAACTGGTGGGGGGGGGTATGTACTTTATTGAACAACCACCAAAAAAAAAAAAAAAAAAAGAAAACTATTCTAGTAACCAGTTTTCCTATATCTGCACCTACTAAAAATTTCCGATTTTTGGTTCAATAAATTTTAGGTTCCTTGTAGTTAGTGATAGCTAGTTTTTCCTCTGTACATAGAGAACAGAATTTATCACCTGCCTTATATTTATAACCATTTATATATATATATATATATATATATATATATATATATATATATTTATATATATATATATATGTATTATTACATTTATATATATATATATATATATTATAACATATATATATATATATATATATATATATATAGATAGATAGATAGATAGATAGATAAAGATCAGAGAGAGAAAGAGAGAAGAAATGAGAAGAAATTATGCAAATGTAGAGAGAAATTGCTTAAAAGCCAAAACATTTATTAATATACACAGATCTATCTATCTCAATTCCTTTATATATGACTATCTATTGTAACTCAGAAATCTGTCTAATTTAATTAGAAATCTAATGACAGCTCTTCAACTATCAATAGATCGCCCGCAAACAACGACTTATTTCGATGCCAGAACTAATTAATCTTGATTTTGACCTAGTGATTAATAAAAATAATTAGTGCATAATTAGCAGTAATCACAGATTAAGTTGATGTAAGGAAAAGCAATTGGCCATAATGACTTGACTTATTCAGTGCAAATGCACGAAATGCCATTTCTTTCCCGCCTTAGGTTTAGTCGCGTAAACTATGCCGATTTTCTATCTATCTATCTATCTATCTATCTATCTATCTATCTATCTATCTATCTATTTTTTCACTCTGTTCATATCTATCTATTTCGCTCTCTTCATATCTATCTATCTATCTATCTATCTATCTATCTATCTATCTATCTATCTATCTATCTCTTTTGATATCTAGCTATCTATTTTTCACTCTGTTCATATCTATCTATCTATCTATCTACCTACCTCTGTCCTTTTATATCTATCTATCTATCTATCTATCTATCTATCTATCTATTTTTTCACTCTGTTCATATCTATCGATCTCACTCTGTTCATATCTATCTATCTATCTATCTATCTATCTATCTATCTATCTATTTTTTCACTCTGTTCATATCTATTTCGCTCTCTTCATATCTATCTATCTATCTATCTATCTATCTATCTATCACTTTTGATATCTAGCTATCTATTTTTCACTCTGTTCATATCTATCTATCTATCTATCTATCTATCTATCTATCTATCACTTTTGATATCTAGCTATCTATTTTTCACTCTGTTCATATCTATCTATCTATCTATCTATCTATCTATCTATCTATCTATCTATCTATCTATCATTTGGTAATATTCCGAATTGTCGTTGGAGTAAAAAACCAATCTAATATCGTTGCAGCATCAAATTTCTAAAATTGATACTTTAGTTCCCTTCAGACGTCAAATGGAATATATAGAATTCATTGTTGAAACTACTGAAAAATGTTCTCTTTATTCTATCGCCCCAGGAAGTACCTGGCTCCTTCAGCTGTGCCTCAACTTTACAAGAATCAGATTATACAAAAAATGGTGTCTTGATGCCATCAGGAGTGGAACTTCTCAATCTTCACATTTCCTCCAAGGCAGGGTTTAAAACCGTTGACGCTGTCTCGTGATGCAGGACATATTTTACGCCCTGTAACCTCTTTCCCTCAGACACAATGTTGTAAGTCGAGTGTTATTCTAACACTGTTTCTATGGCAAAAGTTCAAATGACCTCCATTCTTTAATTGAACCAGGCCTTTAAAAATCGCCACGCTACTTTCATGGAGTCATATTATCATCATTTTTCTTTCTTTATTGAAGTCGACAACGTCGGCTGGATTTGAAATTAGCCCAATCCGATTATATCTCTGTTTTTCCCACCTATTAATACGTAAAACACATTCAATACGGAAATATATTTCATACCTCTTCCTCAAATTTCCAAAGCTTACATACGGGTTTGTCTCTCATTCTGAACTCAAGATGCCGGCTATAAAGAGGTGAAACGCGTTGTCTGCACAACTTTTCTACATTGTCACATTATCTTCTCTTTTGTTAAGATACTATTCTAGATCCTATTAATTTGCACACACGCACACACACACGGATATATATATATATATATATATATATATATATATATATATATATATATATATTAAGAATTTATGTAATGTCTGGGTGGTAGAAAAAATTCCTTTGTCGACATCCTAGTATTCTTTGTAAATCTGAAAGTTTGAAATCGTCTAAAGTGAATTCTTACTCAGCACCTGAATATTTCGTCGTGCATGAAACTCGAGTCGTTCTAGCGGTGAGGGATAATCTATCTCTCTCTCTCTCTCTCTCTCTATATATATATATATATATATATATATATATATATATATATGTTGTTATGTATACACATGTGTTTTGAACATAGAAATATAGGTCCTTGCTAGATTAGATAATCGTTATATTTGTCTTTTTATATGTTTATATTTGATTTGTAACCTGCAGTCGATATTAATTTTGTCAAATTTTCTTAATTATACAGCGGCCCCTTTTAATAAATGCCCTTCAGTTTTAGTTCCCCCCGCCCCATCTTTCTCCCCAATCCTTTTTTATTTTCCTTTTCTTTTCTTCTCCCTCCCCTTTTTATTAGATCGTCTATTGTGTGTGTATGTCACCACAAAATATATCCTTTTCGGTTACATCTTTAATGTATTAGACATCCGAGAATATTCATATTTCTCTCACTTAAACCGTCTTTGACTCCCTTCTTTAAAACTTCTCTCTGTTAATTTTAATTCCCCCTTCATCTTTAGACCTTCCTGTTCTTCTCCCCTGTTCTTCTCTCGTCTCTTACCCCTCTCTATAGCTTTCATTTACTCTAACATTCGTCCCACACTCTCATACATATACTCTCACTAAATTGAGTTGTTTTTTCTGTTTTCTTTTTTGAATTTGTAGGTCTGATGAATTGGATCGTATTTACGATTCCAATGGAATAAATTATGACCATGGAATATTAGTGTTTAAGCTTTTATATATATATATATATATATATATATATATATATATATATATATATATATATATCTGGCGACTAGTATCAATCTCACATTATTTAACAACGGAAATTTAAAAACAGAACGACGCCAACTTGAATTCCAGCAACATGCCTTTCGCGTGTCTTGGAATAAACGCTACTACGGAACAATATGTATCACACAATTCCATGATAAAAAAACAACTGGGAAAAGTAATTAATAAAACCAACAAAGCTTTTAAAAATTGCTAAAGAAGTGGCCGAAAGCGCTTGGAACAACAGACACTACGCACGATTTTGAGACTCCCTTACACCCACCAAACGGAAAAAGTTAAGAGGACGAAAAATTTCAATAAAAAAAATGTTTCCTTGTCTTCCATATTGAATTGTGTGCTGTACTGTATTTTAGTATTATCGACAAGTATTTGTCATATGTGAATAAATGTATCTTGGTCGTTCAAGATGTGCTGGTCGATATGTGATATTGAGTTTCTACGGATGACAGATCACGGAGACTGTAGTAAGCACTTCGGCGATGGTATATGGAGTCTGCAAGGAACACATGACCCCTTCAAGATAAATAGTAATACATTTGGAATCGGCTTTACTGCAGTCAGTAATGGAAGCTTGTCAGTGTTGAGAGTCAACCGATTGCAGGCCCTCGAATTTTCTCTCTATGGATTTACTTCCATCGTCTTTTCCGTATTTGGACTTTGACCCCTAAATTGATTGCCTTCACGATCTGAAAAGCTTCATCTACCCGAATTATATAATTATATAGCATATATATATATATATATATATATATATATATATATATATACTCTCTCTTGCTCGACTCTCCCGTCGAGATTCGACGTATGAGGGTCAAGCAGATCAGTTTCCAGGACAGCCCGACACCGGCACATGAGATTTGATTATAGTGGTGAAGGTTTCGTGCAGGACTATCCACACTTTTTGAAGGGCCGAATACAGAGACTTTGTCTCCAAACAACCCTCTGTAGGTTTTGAATTTAGAATTGTCCTTCTCCTAGACCAGTTGCCATCCAAGGCTATAGAACCCAGTCTGCCCTGCTATTTATCCATAGCTGGAGGGAGAAGGAGATTCACACCTTTCCCAAGGGTATTAGCACGTAAGTGAATCTAATGGATTCGACTGTCCATTACTCCACCGTGCAGATATATATATATATATATATATATATATATATATATATATATATATATATATATATATATATATATATATTTTTATTATTTAAGACATTTTTATGTTTAACGTTGTTATTTATAGATACAAGTATTTAAGCAAATGCTCTGTTTATCTATGAAAATTTAAATAACATTCACCGGCCTGTTATTTAATACTTTCATCATAAATATTCGTTCTTTGTTTAAATATTTGTCTCTATAAATAACAACGTTAAACATAAAAAATGTCTTTAATAAATAAATTGTCGGACCTTGTCCATTTCTTAATATATATATATATATATGTGTGTGTGTCTGTGTGTGTGTGTGTGTGTGTGTAAAAGACAATAGGTACATTGTAATGGTAGCCGGCGCGTTTTGTCCAATGTGGACTTTTTCAAGGCAAAAACGAAATGAAATTATTAAACAAAGTAATAATAAGAAAAAAATGTCCTTACCAACGCTATTTTCATACTGTTAACAGGAAATTACTTCAAAGGTTCTCTGAATTTTTCCAGTTGCTAAGGACATTTTGTTTTGTCATTATTAGTTACTTTGTTGAATAAATTCATTTCGTTTTTTGCCTTGAAAAAGTCCACATTGGGCGAAACGAGTCGGCTACCATTACAGTTTTCCTATTGTCTTTTACATTTATAAATAGTCTTTTTCTACAGGTTAACTCTGATATATATATATATATATATGTTGGATCTCCCGTCGATTTCGACTTATGACTCATGAAGATTCGAAAACCTCATTAAGTTTTTATGTTTGTTTTATATATGACACTTTGGATCGTCTAGTGTCCTGCATACAAGTCCACATATTGTGCCACAGAAAGGATCTCGGGACATAGTAACAAGAATATTTGTTGACACTTTTTGCCATTGTCTTTCGTCTCTTACCGGCTGATTTTGAAATTTATGATATCACTCTGGTACACATATCTCCAGTTATTTCTGTCCAGGGCAAATCGCTCGAAGTTAGTACGAGGCACATTGACAGCTGAGGGGTTATACTTTAGTTTGTCTTTCTACCTCAGCCACGGCAGTCCAACAGCATTTTGTGTCAAATAGGTTTCTATCGTTGTCCATCCTTGCAGCATGACAGCGCAGCGAAGTTGAGACTGCATCAAGAAAATCTCAATTCTACAAATGTTGCTTTTTGCCTGAAGATCAGCATTGGTCATCCTATCGTCCGAAGTATAGACACAGACCGCACGGAGACAAGCTTTGTGGTAGACATCAAGCTGATTTATATGGGACTTATAGGGGATCCAAGATTCAGAGCCGTAGAACAGTGTACACCTCAGAATAAAATTATACCCACTGAAGAGTGGACGGACCGGTCCGTGTACGAATCTCTGGACTCAGGATGCTGAAGGTAACATCAATCAGCTAAGTGACACACACATACTTTTACTCACATTAATTCGATATATATATATATATATATATATATATATATATATATATATATATATATATATATATATATATATATAAATATATATATATATATGTATATATAATTAAATATATATATATATATATATATATATATATATATATATATATATGGGATGTATCAAAATACGTTTACAAACTTTGGAGGTGGGTTTCTCACACCAAAACAAGGACAAAGGTCAATATAAACGTCTGCAAATGCTTCTTTTTTGAGTTATTAAGTTTAAAGAAACACACAAACGCACACACACAGACACACACACAGACACACACACAGACACATATATATATATATATATATAGAGAGAGAGAGAGAGATAGATAGATAGATAATATTAGTGGTCAATATATATATATATATATATATATATATATATATATATATACTTAAATTTCCAAGAGGATAGAATCCAGCTAGAACTCAATAATAATTTGTAGGTCTGATGAATTGGATCGTGATTACGATTCCAATATAATAAATTATAACCATGGAATAATAGTGTTTGAGCCTTTTATATTATATATATATATATATATATATATATATATATATATACATACATGTATATATATATATATATATACAAATAGTTTAGAAAAAAAACCCTCAGATAGCTCAACTTGTAGATATATCAAAACAAATCGGTAGCCGACGAAAAAATTGGTAATAAAAAAGAAAGAATTAAAAACATCCGAACAGGGCGAAATAAATCGAACAGTGCCTTGAGTCTTTCGTCCAAAGGAAAAAAAAAACAGTAATGAGAGTAAAACGTAGAGTACTGAATACGCTAAGTAGAGCAGGAATAACTAAAATGAATACTAAAGAGCCAAGAAAACCTACCTAGATTTCACATAAAACGGATCTTCAGGGTAAGTTTACCCTGAAGATCCGTTTAGGTTTTCCTGGCTCTTTAAGATTTATTTTAGTCATTTCTCTCTACTTACCTTAAAGATCCGTTTAGGTGAAACATAGGTAGGTTTTCTGGCTCTTTTTGGATTTATTATACATACATATATATATATATATATATATATATATATATATATAAAATAAATCTTAAAAAGCCAGGAAAATATACACATATATATATATATATATATATATATATATATGTGTGTGTGTATATATATGTGTGTGTGTGTGTGTGTGTATATATGTGTATACATATATATATATATATGTGTATAAATAAATATATGTATATATATATGTATATATATATCTATGTATATATATATATATGTATGTATATATGTATGTATATATATATGCATACTCTTATATATATATATAATATAATATATTATATAATTGTAGAACTCGACACTTTAATCCTGTTATTAGTTGAATTGTGCATCAATTATTTCTATTTCTGCCATTAGATTTATTGGATATATTGCGTCGTAATGCACTCAGCGTTAATTGAGCGACTCAAGTGTTTTAAATTAGCCTATTGAGTCAAGCAACGATCAAGCCTGGTTATTTGCAAGGCGTGAAAATTGCTTTAATCTTGCATCACATCGAAACAAAGACTCTCTAATAATCAGTTCTACTAACCGTAAAATAATGTCATTCTACCGAGGAATGTCATTCAATTAAAGAATATTTTCATTGCCAAGACTTACAGAATTAAATACAGTGATATTGTTTCTGACAAATCGATTGTCATAATGTAGCTATTTTCAGCACATCATATTATATAATTACCAAATTATTATCATCAAATAATAATTATTAAATATATCGGTTAATGGGTAAAATGCTCTTTGCGAATAACGAAAAGGTACTCCATTGTTCATAGCAGAGCAGATATTCTCATTATTAAAATTAGTTCCAATGGTTGGTGTCTACTCTACTCGGAATTTCAATGAATACATTTAGTACACAATTCTACTCAGGATATGTATATATATATATATATATATATATATATATATATATATATATATATATATCAGGAAGAGAGAAAGAGAGAGGGAAAGAGAATAAATTATGCAAAAAATAAAGAGAGAAAGTGATTAAAAGTAAAAAAAAAAACATTTATTTATATACACTGATTTATCTCAATCCCTATATATATGAGTAGCTATTGTAACTCAGAATCTGCTTAATTTAATTAAGGTACACACACACAAATATATATATATATATATATATATATATATATATATATATATATATATATATATATATATAGGTGCGACGGATAAATTTTCATCTAGAGTATACACAAATGAAAATAACACTGACCTCTTATTTTAACAGATATACTTACCACAATTACATAAAAATATCTTGAAGTACTAAAGAGTAAATTTATTCCATAAAAACACCATCATCTTCAACCATGGCCTCCAGACGACTTCGGAATCTCCTGCAACTCTTCTGGACAGTTTCTTTGTTGGTGAATGCTGCCATAATCATTACTTTCAGATTATGTTTGGTTTTACAAAGAATTTTGTTGGTCTCTCACTCAACTGCGCTTCACACATAATAATCAATGGATTTGAAGTCTGGGGAGCTAGGTAGCCAAATGTAAGGGTGATGTGGTCGCAGAAATTCTCTGACAGCCATGATTGGGATCTATTTTTTGTGTGGTAAGGGGCAGAGTCCTGTTGCCAGACACAGGTTCTTCAAGCAGCCACCGTGTTAACACAGGGGAGCACTATCTCCTTAAGGTATTTTGAGACTTGAGAGAGAAAGGACTGGACCTACAGAGTGACTGGAAAATTATAGGGTTGCCCAGACTCTTATTAGTTTTAAAGGTAGATGCAATCTATGCCTACAAGAGAAAATTAGAATTATTAAATTTAGAAATGCAAATATAGTGTTAAAGCAAAGGAATGAACTAATTTCTAAATGCCGTCGCCGCAGTAGATTTAAACTTCTTTAGACTCTTAAAGAACTTACATGAATTGTCATCCTTTGAAAATTACCTTTAAATTTCTGCTCCTTTTCAGTCCTGATCGAACTTGAGTAAACTGCTTTCCTTTAACAATTACATGAATTGATAACTTTGACAATCATACTGTATAGTCTGCTTTATTATGACGTCACACATTATGATATATATAAAAAAAAAGAATGTATAAACATAAAAATGTATTAAAATGTATTGTCCATTTCATAATGTGTGACGTCATTTGTTTACATTTGGATACGCTTTGAGCAAATATGAATATACGTGAGAGATTCATGGAAGATTAAAGTTTAAAAGCAGTAAAATCAACCTTGCCAATCGAACAATTCTCCGTGGCTCGATCGGTTAAGTCCTGTCAGGCTAAATGACGCTTCCTTATAGGATAAAGGTTCGATTCCTGTCGAAGGACGAATATTTTCTATGAAAATTTCTCGGACATTCAGGCCGGTAAATGTTATTAATAATGTTTATTATAAAACAGATCATTTACTTAAATATTTGTATCTATAAACAGAATGAATAAACATAGAAATGTCTTAATATATATATATACTGAACTCTCCCATCTTTTCCGACGTATGAGGGTCAAGCAGATGATTTTTTTGGAAGCAACAAACCGACTTCTCACACATATCATTTGATGATAGCGGTGAAAGTTAGTGCAGAACCAAGTACACTCTTTGAAAGAGCTGAATACAGAGAACAAACCTCCGCAGGTTTTGAATTCAGCGTCGTCGTTCTGCTAGATTGATCGCCACCCAAATCTATAGGACTCAGTCTGCCCAGCTATTTACCCTTAGCTTTTAAAACAGATAGATTCATGCCCATCTCACTGGTATTTGTCGGTTGTCCGATTCCTCAATCTGCGCCGTTATCCATTAATCCTGCGTGTCCTTTCTCTCTCTCTGTATGTGTGTGTGCGTGTATATATATATATATATATATATTATGTGTGTGAAGCATCAAACTGATGTATTTCACGAGACTAAAGATATATATATATATATATATATATATATATATATATGTAAACATTATAATTATTATTTAAAAATATGTTTATATAGACAGATACTGAAAGGCTGAAATGTGGTAATAAATATGGCGACATAGGTGAGGACAATAGTCCGAATAATGTAAATAATGTACATAATACCTCATCTCAGAAATATAGACAGATACTGAAAGGCCGAAACGTTGTAATAAATATGGCGACAAAGATGAGGACAATATTCCGAATAATGTAAATAGTGTATATAATTCCTCATCTCAGAAATATAGACAGAAAATTCGACAGATTTTTTTTTGATTCACCTGAGTCAGTTTGTATTCAGACTTACTGGTTGAAGCGTATGAACTCTGTTTTATAGACATTGACATCGTTAGCATTATTTTCTAGATGATGCAGGAGAACTGCGCTATTGGTAATGGTGTCTGCAGTGATACCTAATAAGCTTCAAAGGAAAGGAAGTTGTGGTGAGTCATGATCGCCCACACACTAAAGGAACACAATACAAATAAGGAAATATTTCTGGCGAAGAGAGCTCAACATATAACAAAGGAATTATTAGTGCGTACAAACCTAACCTCGTCTTTAGATATTTTATACTTTTGCCTGATAAGTTTGATAAATGCAACTAACGCCAAATGTTGCCAAAAATAGACGATGCTCTTAGTGTGTCCTCTAAGAAGACAGGTGCATTGGTGAAATGACTTGAGAAATATGACCGTAGCTATTCATTGTACATCCGCGCTTCACCTGATGTCACTCGCTGCCTACCAATGTGTAAACATGATATATAATTCGGCAGTGGAAAAATCGTGGAAGATAAATATATAAACACTCATCCGGGTGGGAAAAGTGTGTCTCTCAATTCTTGGCGCCATGCAACATCTTCGTTTTTAGAAAGAAGGGTCTAGTCCCACAGACCTACTGGTCCTCGTTAAGTGAATTTAGTTCTTGAATATTATGTAATGTTTCGTATGAGAGAGTAAGTCTTCTTCAGTAACGTACAACGATAATGTTACAGATATATATTTGTGTTTAAGTGTAGATTTGTTGCTTTTAAGATGATTTTAAATAGTCGTTTACTAATTACTTTAAATTTCATTAGGAAAATTCCCATGACCCATAAAAATCTTTCTGAAGTCAGCAAAACACACACACACACACACACACACACACACACACACACACACACACACACACACACACACACACACAAAAAAAAAAAACAAAATAAAAAAAAAAAAACAAGTTAATTATGTAAGTCGAATAAATTACAATTCTCTTTTGGTGGTTCTGCAGTGTTCTCACTTAAAAATGCCTTTACCATTTTATCAGAAACCAAAGACCAGTTTGGAACATTTAGCTTGAACATTTCTTCATTAGAAATAATAGTACAGTACACGTCCGTAGAACAAAAAAATGTAGCTTTGTTGGATTCACTGGAACAAGAAATGTAATTTGTTATTATTACAATTCTCTTAAGAGCGAACAATAGAAATGCAGAAATACATGTACCCATGTTTCATAGATTATATATAAACATTTGATCGGGTGCAACACAGAGCTACTTGAAGTATAACAAATGATTGACTTACATGGGAAAGATATTCAAGTCACGTATCATCACCAAGCGAGAGTGAGGTATTCGAACCCAGGTAAATATGTCTTGTAAATGTTAAATTCTTCAAGCTCTCTTTCCTCAACATGTGTCCAGGAAATGTCAATGTTCGCTTTCTGAATCTAAGTGCAAGTTTTCTTTTTGTTCCCACCTTCCTTAAAACTTCCTCGTTACTCAAATGCGGCGTTTGTTGTATTCTCAGTATCCTTCTGTAGAACCATTTCTGCGTTATCGCAAGTTACTTTTTCATCTATGAGGAAATTTGAAAAAAAAATGAAAATAACACTGACATCTCATTTTAACAGATATACTTACCACAATTACATAAAAATATCTTGAAGTACTAAAGAGTAAATTTATTCCATAAAATCACCATCATCTTCAACCATGGCCTCCAGACGACTTCGGAATCTCCTGCAACTCTTCTGGACAGTTTCTTTGTTGGTGAATGCTGCCATAATCATTACTTTCAGTTCATGTTTGGTTTTACAAGGAATTTTGTTGGTCTCTCACTCAACTGCGCTCCACACATAATAATCAATGGATTTGGAGTCTGGGGAGCTAGGTAGCCAAATGTAAGGGTGATGGGAGAAAGGACTGGACCCTCAGAGTGACTGGAAAATTATAGGGTTGCCCAGACTCTTATTAGTTTTAAAGGTAGATGCAATCTATGCCTACAAGAGAAAATTAGAAAAACTCTCCTGGACTCACACAGCAGCACAAATCTAATATCTCAGAAGACGCCTTGGTATCTCCAATATGGAACACATAAAATAAGAAATCAGAAAAATTATTAGATACCATTTTCGTTGGTATGAAGAGGTGAACACACTGATAAAAAAGGAAATAAGATGGTATGGCCACGTGACATACTCTCGAAGACAATCCTTTTGGGGGAGGGTACTGCAGAGGAAAGATATACGAGGCAAACAGCGAAATATGTAGGCATACAATATCATTGAGGAAACAGAGGAGTTTTCTCGAGATTCAAGCCATCTCCCACAACTGTCGTGTCAGGTAACGGTGATAGTAACTACACTATCAAAATAAACTAGTTAGTACTAATTAATACTAAATTTGCTTAAATGGTTGCTTTCTCCATTGTTTAGTTTCACCAGTTCAGACCTTTCCATCTAAGACCCACCATGCGATGTACACGGAGACGAAACGTCCTCATTCCTTTTGTATCCCATTAGTAAGAATAAAAGTGTGACTTCAGATGGCGAATTTCTTGTATGACACCTTTTCAGTAATAACACATTGCCCTTCTGTCCTTTCATAGGAGAGCTTCAGATAAAGATCCGAGCATTTGATTTGATACCTCCGAAGACTCTGTTGTATCTCCAAAGAGGAACACACAATGGATAAATAAAACAGAAAATCTATGATACAACATTTTGGTCATTATGAAACGCTAAAGAAACTGGAAAAAAATGAAAATATAAAGACATGGGCCCGTGACTTGATCTTTACGAACTTTCAAAGGCAACAACCCCTTTGAGAGGTACCCTAGAGAAAAGAGTACCTTTGAGAGGTACTCTAGAGAAAAGAGGTACGAGGCAGAAAGAAAAAGGGCAGAAAACATTGCTTCCGTTTGTTTAATGCCACCAACACATTCTTACGGATGTTTGGTTTTCCGTTGGAATGATCAGCACGGAAATTAGTTTCGACGATTTAAGTCCAAGAGGAAAGAGAAATAAAGAACAGGACAACAACGCTGTCAGCATCGACAGGAAATTGTCCACGGTGATGGCGGAATGTTTAAAGTTTTGTCTTATTGCCGTAAACCAAAACGTCGCAATGTTTTCCAGCCTAATGTAATTAGCGGCCACGCTTAAACCAAACTGAAAATGAAGGCGCTTTTATGTAGTCAATTCTGATTCAAGCTTTAGCGTCAAAAGTTGCCATTTGGACTTGGATAAAAGGTTTACTTCCGGTGCCGAATTTCATGTAAACACCTTTTTCGGTATTAACAGAATTCCATCCTGGGCTCTCACAGCAGAGATTCAGAGAAAGATCCGATCAGTTTGAAGTAAGATGCTGCAGAAGAATCCTTGGTATATTCAATGAGGAACACAACAAAGGATAAATAAACCAGAAAAAACTATCCTGGGTTCACATAACAGCCTTGGTGTCTCCAACATGGAACAATTATTGGACATCATTTTCGTTGGTAGGAAAAGCTGACCGCACTGAGAAAAAAGAAAATATGATGGTATGGCCACGTGACATGATCTGACGCACTCTCGAAGACAATCCTTTTGGGGGAGGGTACTGCAGAGGAAAGGTGTTCGAAGCAGACAGCGAAATATGTAGGCATCAACATCACTGAGGAAACAGAGGAGTTTTCTCGAGATTCAAGCCATCTCCCACAACTGTCGTGTCAGGTAACGGTGATAGTAACTAGTTAGTACTAATTAATACTAAATTTGCTTAAACGGTTGCTTTCTCCATTGTTTAGTTTCACCAGTTCAGATCTTTCCATCTAAGATCCACCATGCGATGTACATAGAGACGAAACGTCCCCATTCCCTTTGTATTCCATTGGTAAGAATAAAAGTGTTACTTCAGATACCGAATTTCTTGTATGACACCTTTTCAGTATTAACATATTGCCCTTCTGGCCTCTCATAGGAGAGCTTCAGAGAAAGATCCGAGCAGTTGAATTACGATGTCTGTGAAAACTCCGTGGTATCTCCAATGAAGAACGCATAAAGGATAAATAAATCAGAAAAATATGATACTAAACTTTGACCGTTATGAAGGACTCACCAAACTGAAAGAAACGAATAAAATATTATAAAATGGGATGGCCACGTGACTTGAGATGTTAAGTACAACTCTCAGCATCCTTGTGGAGGTTCCATCAAGCTTAGACTTTAGGGTTTGAGTTAATGCAGTGTCACCCTACATTAACACCGGCTGTACAGTGGCTCGAAAGAATCTCCGCTTGAGGTTGTCTGGTAGATCAGATTTCCAGATTACGTTCATTTTATTCAAAGCAGCCCAGGTTTTAGCTATGTGAATTTTCACATCCTTTTAGGAGAATTTATTTAACTTCCTAGATATGTAAAAGATTTGACAGATTTTATTGATTAACCAAAGACAGTTTGTATTGAGTCTTACTGGTTGAACCTTATGAGTTCAGTTTTAGAGACATTGCCATAAAGTTCAACAACGTTAGTAGCCTTTCTATTTGATGTAAGAGAACTGTGGACTTGGTAATGGTGTCTGTAGTGAGAGCGAGGTTTTTTACATAGTCAACATCAGTCAACTTTTTTTTCGCAGGATATAGACTTGAGAGCATTAGTGATAATGTAAAATAGATGATAATGTTTATCAAGGGAATTTTGGAAAAAAAGTAAAACTCGATTCGTACTAAATTTGTTTAAATGCTTGATTTCTACATTGTTTATATTAGTAAGAGCAGTACTACACCATTTTCGGCCTGGTCACACTCTTCTACGAGTAGAGCATGTCAGGTGGAGTCATGTACTTACTGAAGCGGTACATAAAACCGAATATTTTCCCAGCATCTTTAGTGATGAGCGAGATCCGCTTGAGGGTTGGGTTGAGAAGTCCCAAGAGGCGGTTCAGGCTCCTTGAGAGAACACTCGTTCATAGCGATAAGATAAAATTCAGGGTCCGCTAGATGATGATGGACCATCACTAGTTGGTCTTTGATGTATTGAACGGGAGCAGCCAGTCTTACCCCACAGAGCTGTTAGAGCAAAGTCAGAGGAGAGATCAACTGTGAGGCTCTATTTTTTAATTTTTTTTTTACAGTGAGGGTCACCCATTACAAGGCTTGAGAGCCACTCGAGGTAGAGTGTTACGTTCGGAGACCATTTGTGTGTATAGGTGAAGGACATAACGATTAACCCTAATCTTGAATAGGTTAAGATTGTAGCGATCGAGGAAACATCCTCTTGGGAGTTTGTTCTAGTTTCTGGGGGGGGGGGGATCTTTCTCCATTCTAATGTAAGAAATGAGATATTACGCAGCAGTTCAGCACGCTATTCTTTGTTTCTAAAGATATTTTTCTGTTTCTTAATAATTTGCTTAGTTTCTGGGAGGCATCTTTCTCTATTTGGTTGTAAGAAATGAGATATTACGCAACAGTTCAGGACTCTCTTTTTAGGTCCCTAAAGAAATTTTTCCTGTTTCTTAATACTTTGCTTAGTTTCTGGGAGTGATCTTTCTTTATTCTCATTTCTATGAGATATTACGCAGTAATCCAGCCCACTATTCTTTGTTGCTAAAGAAATTTTCCTGTTTCTTAATACTTTACTTAGTTTCTGGGAAGCTTCTTTCTCTATTCTGATGTAAGAAATGAGAAATTACGCAACAGTTCCTAAAGAAATTTTCCTGTTTCTTAATACTTTGCTTAGTTTAATGAGTCTTCCGATTTCGGTGTCACATTTTCCATCGTCTTCCCAGATATTTAATGTCTACACGTGTTTGATTTTGACCTGGCCTTTTTTTCTTGCTGACAACCATACATTATAGGTTCTTACAATTGACAGTTAGTCCTTTCTTCCCGCTTTCCTTGTATACATTATCCTGTAGTTTTCCTTCACACACACACACACACACACACACACACACACACACACACACACACACACACACACACACACACACACACACACACACACACACTGAAAATGATTAGGGAAATATAAAGAGAGAAAGAGAGAAGGTAATTACTTGATTAGTTCTGCAAAACCGGTTTCTCTGACCACTGAACAATCCTCAAGTGATTAGTAGATAAGAACCGGCCATTGGCGGCGACACGGACCTTAATGCCTTGGCCACATATCCACCATTGCTTAATTTCTACCATTCTTGTTGATCTGATAGCGGCCACTGGGGGCTTCTCTCTTGCCGACTAATGCGATAAACTCTGACTTTGGAAAAACACTAAAATACTTTCCGTCTGTAGCAAATATCATTAGCCTGCCAACCTGTCAAGTCATCTCGAAGATACAAACTGCTTTTTCGACAGATGGGAGCTGTTTATCGCCGGGAGAGTCATTTCCCCACCATCATACGCGCCAAGAAATTGGTTACATAGCACGGCCATTTTTACGATGCTATCATAAACTCAATAATATGCGTAAATTTCTTTGCGCTTAACTAGGTTGTCTCCCTTTCTCTTGTTCTTCTTTGGCTCGCCCGAACTGATCATTTCTTTCTCGGTTGCTGCCCAAATAACGGATCGTAAACTTCTCTCTTTCTTTCTCTCTCTACCTCTCTCTTTCTCTCTCACGTGTTTGTGCGTGATTGGCTGTTGAGAGGTGGATGGTGTGATGAGAAAAAAAATCGGGAAATAAAAGAGAAAAAGAAAAGAGGAAAGAGAATGACTATCAGAGAGGGGAAGGAAGGAAAGATGTTTAATCTAAAACTCATTAACAGAGAGAGAAGGGGGGAGAGAGAGAGAGAGAGGGAGGGAGAGGGGGGGATAGGCGAGGAAAGAAGATGGAAGAGAAATTGATTTTGTAACTTTATTCATCACTGACACTGATTCCACTAGGGTTACGTTAATGTCGAAAAACGTTCTGAAAGAAATCGTGAATGGGTAAGCAAAATTGGAATGTCTCAAAGGAGCACACACACACACACACATATATATATATATATATATATATATGTGTGTGTGTGTGTGTGTGTGTGTATTTAGTTTATTAAGGTAGTAGATCATTATTCAAACATCTATTGTTAAATATAACAGACAACGAATGTCTATTATGTTTGATCAGGAGCCGTTGTAAACTTCGTATAGTTGCTATAATCTCCCGAAATTAAAGCGAAGTTTAGAACAGCTCATGATCTAACATAATAGACATTCATTGCTTGTTATATTTTAAAAAATATGTTTGAATATATATATATATATATATATATATATATATATATATATATATATAAAGGCTTAAACACTAATATTCCATGGTCATAATTTATTCCATTGGAATCGTAAATACGATCCAATTCATCAGACCTACAATTTTAGATATATGATTGCATATGTATGTGTATATTTACCACTAATATTATCTATCTATCTATCTATCTATCTATCTATCTATCTATCTCTCTCTCTCTATATATATATATATATATAATTATATATAATAATATATATATATATTAAATTATATTTTTAATATATATATATATATATATATATTAAAGTATATTTCGGCAGCAATTAAAACAGTCGACGAAGATGATTTAATTAATCTTTTATCTAGTTTTTTTCCGGCATTCTAACTGTTTTTCGTTTTTTAGGAGTTAAAGAATATAACAATTGTCCAAAGTTATTATTATTCTGAGCTAGTTATATAGCCATTATCAAAGTTGTTGTTTTTGCTATGGTGAATTTCTACGTGTTATCTTCTGCATATTAGTTTAATTGTGTGGCGTTTTTGTGGAGTAATACATAATTATTGGGTGGACACGTGCTATGCGCGACAGGTTGACCTGGGCATGATTTCTATTTTAAGAAAACATTTAACAGGTCGTCTCCAATGCTAAACAGTTTAAGATTGATAGCAGGGGAACGGTATTTAATCAATAATGCTTCTCTAATAGTAAATTGTCTACGACAATGTTATTTGAAAAGAATTTTTGTGTTACCGGACAGGATTTTGTCACTTTTCTCTCAAACGCTGACAAAGCTTTAATAAAAGTGAAACATGTTAGATTTATATACGTTTCCTATTTGTTCTTGTTGTGGATTCTGAGATGAAATCCGGTCTCAAATGAAAGACAAACGCAGCAATGAAATATAGCAAATAAATGTATTGACGCAGTAATATGGTTAGTAGATCCAGAAATGCGGTTAGTAGCAATAATAATATATATAGTCTGGGAAATTCAGTATCGAAGTATGACTTCCTTCTGTGTCTACGTGCTCGCAACTGTGACTCCTACAAAGCGGTTACCTCACACTCTCACTCTCTCACTGTATCTCTCGTCTAACTCCCGGGCATTCACCGGCAGCAGTACAAGTACAAACTGGGCGAGTCCACTTGTATGAAAAAAAAGCTGGACCCCTTAATCACCCCACTCCTTAGATCCCTTTTCGTGGGGGTAGTATTTTCTTCTCTTATGGTCGATAACCAGAGGTTCGGTAAATTTTCTCTTCCTGTTTGACCTCATTTCTGTGTCTTCCTGTGGTCTTTGGATCTCAAACGCTTCGAAGATTGCATGCATTGAATCGTCGTTTTCTGCCGGTGACGAGCTTGGCTCCTCAACCCGTTTTTTTTTTTAATTGGTCAATATGTCTTCTATGTGAAAACTTCTCGCCTTGTACTGTGACATTAGATTTCCTAATCTGTTAATTACTGTGCCAGGCTCTGAGTAAGCCATATTGTTTCTAAACAGTCTAAAGTAAACCCGTTCTCCAGGTTTAAATAATCTCTTTGTTACAATCGGTGTATACTGGTTTTTGTTCTTGTTTGGCAATAATTTGTCAAACACAGACCTTATTCTCCGAGCAAACATCAATTCCGCTGGTGAAAGACCCAATGGCGTGTTCACGTTAGGTGTTATTCTGTACACTTAGAGAAACTGTTGTATCGCTTTTATCGTCGGTACATCCTCGGCTTTTTTTTAACGCTCTTTTTAGTGTGTCAACGAATCGTTCAGCTTGTCCGTTCGATCTCGGGTGGTACGGAGCTATATTGATATGCTTTACTTGATATGTCTCACAAAATTCTTTGAAGTCACTAGAGGTAAATTGTGTGCCGTTATCGCTTACCAAACAATCGGCGACGCCAAATCTCGCGAATAGTTCGTGTAAACAGTTTATGGCATTTTCTATCGTCGGGTGTTTAAATCTGGCAACCTCTGGTCATTTTTATGAAACTATCTACTGTTATTAAATAGTAGTAACCCTCAATGTGTCCTGCGTAATCCACGTGTATTCTGGACCTTGGTCTGTCGACTTTAGGCCATAGCTTTTGTATAGAGGGTGGTGCTTTCGCCGCAGCAGCACAACTTTTGCAACTTTCCACCATTTGCGTAATATCATCGTCCATGTTCGGCCAGTAGACAAAACTTCTCATAAATGAATTCATCCGGTTTTTTCCGGGATGTCGTAAGTGAAAATCTTTCAAGATCCGTCTTCGTAGCTACTTCGGTATTACTACTCTCTCGTTATACAATAATATATTGTCACAGATTGAGAAACTGTCTGTTAAATTCCTCACCTTCTCCTCTAACTTTTTCTTAGTAATCTGAATAAATTCGTCTCTTTCTGCTTCTCGTCTTATCTCTAGCAGCGTTACAGGTAGTTCCTTTATTGTATTGCATAATACCTTACTGATTTCATCTTAAGCTTGTAATGCCGCAATTACCGAATCTTCTAACGGTTCGCCTTTCGCAGGTATTAACCGCAATAGTCCATCAGCGTGTCTTATTTTCTTTGATGGTAAAAACTCAAGTTTGAAATTGTAGTTTAGTAACACAGTTCCCCATCTTAAAAGTCTGTTCGCTGTATAGACTGGTAGACCTTTTTTTGAATCGAAAATCGTAAGAAGTGGTTTGTGGTCCGTTTGGAGCGTGAACTCTCTCCCATAAATATATCTGTGAAAACGAGTTACTGCAAAAATTATGCCCAATGCCTCCTTTTCGATCTGTGAATAGTTTCTCTCCGCCGGTAATAATGATCTTGATGCGTGTGCAACGCGTTTGTTTGTACCGTTCCGCATCTTGTGTAGAATACACACACCTATCCCATGTGAGCTCGCGTCACTTGCAATAATGATTTCGAGTTCGGTATCGAAATGTGTCAATGTTAACTCCGAAGTTAATTTTTGTATTATTTCCTTAAATCCTCTGTCCAATTCTAATTATTCTTCTTTTTTAGTAACTCATTTAGTGGAGCCCTCAGTTTATGCATATTATCAATAAATTCGCCATAGTAGTTAGCTAGGCCCAGGAAACTTTGTAGTTCTGCAACGTTTTTTTGTTCAGGCATATTTTTAATTGCCGATGCCCTCCCTAGGTCCGGTTTCCTGCCATTTTCATCCAAGGGAAGGAATTCTCTGATTTTAAATCTCTGCTGCTTTCCGGCCATACCCAATCATGGGATAGGCTTCGGGAGTAAACCCTGAGGACAAATCCGGAGCCGGAATCTCCGATGCTATGTTTAGTTACATTCTGGCAACTCCTGCTAGACTGTCACTCCCATGTGGGCCTGTACAGCCATAAAAAATCCTGCGCCTTCACCAGCAGCTGAGGCATAACTTTTGGGGCGCAGATCCACGGTCTCTGAAGACCGACGAATGCCACTCATTATATACAACAAAACAATTAATTATATAATAACAACGATAACTGGAATAATAATAATAATAATAAATGCATAAATCAAACTCCCCGTGGCTTAGAAATATCGGGGTTGTATAATGAAGAAACGATAGCAAGATAAGGATCTTCATAGTCAATACTCTGCCCGTACCGAACAAGCTGCCATTGTTTCTGCTTTTGGTCCATTGCATTTGCTTTTGACTACTTGTTTAGGTACTTTGCCGCTGTAGGGAGTTTATTATGGTTTAATTTCTCTTCTTCATCCCCTTGAAATCCCCTTTGGAGTTTGTTGGCTTCCTTTATTACTGAATAAAGTTTCTTATTTCTTTCATGTTCTTTGACACAGATCATCATCCAGTCTTCTGTAGTTTCTTGGTATTTTTGAAGACCGATTTATGTGGGTTTGTAAAATAGTTCTAGTTGAACTAATCCTCTGCCTCCATCGGATCTGGACAAATACAAGTGAGAAGTTTTTTCGCTTCGACATCGATTTGCTTAATGTCAGCTATGATCCAGTTAAAGATGTTGAAACTGCATTGCCCTTCAGGGTCAGGCAAAGTGTTAATGGCTGATATTATGTTTTGTGAATTTATCTAGGTATTTAATACCAGGCGCACATGCCTGTAATATTCTTTTCTTACTTTCTCCTTCATTTGGGTTTGTTGTATTGCATCTCCTTGGCTGACTCCTAGGTTTTTTTTAGGTTTCTTCTTGTTCCAGTTCTCTAATCTTTGTTACAATATCGAAATCTACTGATTGTGTTTCGGTAATTCTCTCTTTCTGGAATATTTCTTTTAGACATTTATCTAATCTGATTTCATACCAATGCCATTACTGATTTTTTACAGTATTTATTGAGATCTTTCAACTCATTGTTGTTTTTAGAAAATGTGTTTGACGTCAGCTATATAGAATAGACGGTTATTCTTCTTCTTCTTCTTCTTCTTATTATTATTATTCGTTGATTAGTTTCTTAGCTAGTTCGCGCGGCCGTTACGCGCAGTCAATGGACTATTCTGTTTTGACCGCGTGAAATCATGGATCTACCACTACTTGATTTCAGTGAGAAAATGAAATAAAGAAAGAAAAAAGGGAAGATTTATGTGTTTAAGATCTGTTTCAGTGGAATAAAAAAAAGATTTCAAATATTTTCATTCGTACAACCTCACTTATTTATTAATAAAAATGTTTGCAAGACAGGTTTTCGGTTCGTTATTATAAGATCGTTAAAATGAATGCGCCGACGGCATCCCATTTATTATAAGAATACACACACACACAGCTATATATATATATATATATATATATATATATATATATATATATTATAAGACTATTTATTATAAGACTATATATGAACGTGCCCACATAATTCCATTTATTATATCGTTATTTGTTTTGAATAAACGTTGAATTCATAAAAATCTCATTTCGACGCCATCTTAATGTCAATCTTTCAGGCATAAAACGAAAGAAAGTGGTCTGAGAAGAAAACAAAAGGCTTCCATTTGCTATGGACATATTTCCCACGACCTGTCGTCTGTATTCGACTTCATTTATTTTTAATTTCACTTGGTTGGGTGGCAAAGTTAAAATCCCCTTTTTATACGATCACGCCTCTTCAAACTTCTGTTTTCCTTTTTGTCTTTCCTTGACATTATTATTATTATTATTATTATTATTATTATGTATTTTCCTTCTTTCAGTTTTATTTATTTACTGTCTGCTCTCTTTCTCTATTTATTTTTTTTTTGTAATTATATTTAACCGGCTCATTTTGCTTGAGACTTTTCACAATCATTTAACCTTGCAAAATTACCTATTGACGTCGGGGATAGCAACGCTTAATTAAATAACAAGCAAATAAAATTCTTCAGCGATTTTCACAATGAATATGTTTTCTTATTTTTCTAAAATCCGTCAGTTGTAACGAACAGGGTTGGTATAAATTTGAAATTACGAGCCATAGCGGGCGAGGACATTGCTGCCTGAATTAATTCGACGCACCCATTCAAGAATGAGTCGAAATTTTTCGATTAAATTTTAAAAAGACGTTCCACTTATGCACAGATATTTGAAGAATGTTGAACAGATCATTCATCTACGTTGGAAGAAGAAGAAAAAGAAGGAGAAGAAAAAGGAGGAGAAGAAGAAGAACAAAAACAAGAACAAGAATAAGAAAGTGAGTGTCGCGGTTGCAGATGGCAGCAAAATGATCTGGAAAAGAAAATTCATTTCGAAACAAAAATAATTATGAGACATGAAGGTGTTACAATTGTACCCAACATTACTGGCAAGCGTGAAACAGTCGTGAAGAAATTTTTTTTTAAAAAAGTAGAAAAATAAATCGAAACTTTCCAAACTAAAGAATTGCTAAAATCAACAACAGAGAAGAAACTTGCTGTCACCTGATCCCAAAGCGTTTTGAATAGTGTCTTGGGCAAAAGTTGATTTTAGTTCACAAATACCAGCAATTTGCCATGAAATTTGGCATTGGGTAATAGTGAACATCGGGCGTTTCGTTAGACATTTATTACTGAGTACTGAGTTCAACCCTTACTGCGTACCCCCGGACAAAATTAAATAACTATTAATAAGCTTTAATATAAAAAAAAAATTAAATAACTATTAATAAGTACAATTTTCAATAAGTACAACCAACCTGTCCTTTGTTTATATATATATATATATATATATATATATATATATATATATATATATATATATGGTGGACTCTCCTGTCGTGTTCAACGTATGAGTATCAGCTACTTAGTTCTTAGGAACCGACAGCCAGCACATATGATTTTTATTATAGTGGTGAAGGCTTTGGGCAGAACCAATTACACTTTTACAGAGACTTTGTGTACCACTTGCCACAAGGTCCCCAAACAACCCTCCGCATGTTTTGAATTCAGAGTTGTCCTTCTCCTAGACCAGTTGCCATCCAAGGCTATAGAACCCAATCTGTTCTGCTAATTACTCATAGCTGGAGGGAAAGAAGAGGATTCATACGTTTCCAAAGGGTATTAGCACGTAAATGAATGTAATGGATTCGACTGGAATTCGGACTATATATATATATATATATATATATATATATATATATATATATATATATATAAAGGAAGAGGTTATAGTAGTTTCAATGAGAGAAAAGTGTATATTAAAAAGAAGAGTTTTTGGTTGTAATATGGATTTAAAAAAAAATATTATGCTTTATTTGCCATATTTTCGCTACACGCGTTTCTGGTCTCGCGACTGTCATCAGGCAAAGGGTGGAGATTTCCACATATTATTAAAAATAATTAATTTTTTTCTCCTTTATGTTTTTCGATGTTAAATATTCTCGATATGAGACATTCTCTTTTTCTGTGTTAGTGACCCAAATGTCTTTCTTGAACTGGCAGTGACGAGTTCTGCGCGAAGGGTTATAAAACAGTTAAGATTGGTCAGGAGAAATGGAGTAGTTATCAGCATTCTTATCTTTTAATGACCCATGTGTGTTCTTAGATCTATATTGTAACTTCAAAATCTGTATGTTTCAGTGACAAACAAAATATTTCTATTTCCCTTTCAAGCAGACTGATTTGTTCAGCTTTTAGTATCCCAGATATGCTATAAACTCTGGCCAAATAACGGGCAGCGAACTTAATTCACAAAGCAAAAGACTTACATAAAATAATGAAGGAAAGCAGAAAGAAGAACCCAATCTGGACTAAACGCCAAGACTGAATGTCTAGTTCTCAGCAAAAGAAACAAGATGCAAGCTACAAATTGGAGATATCAAAATCAAGTAAACGCAAATATTTAAATATTTGAGAAGTATTTTAACAGAGGATTGAAAGTGTGACACTGAAATCCGAAGCTGCATTAGGATAGCGAAAGAAGCCTTCCAAAAGCTAAGTAAAGTATTAAGAAACAGAAAAAATTCATTAGAAGCAAAGAAAAGAGTACTGAACATGCTTACGGAGGTGTGGAGGCCTCACACTTATACACACACCTACACGAACATACACACTTACACACATCATACTCACTAACTCCCTAATCAGCCAAATGGTAACACACACCCACAGCAATATATACGCTTACACACATCATACTCACTCACTCCCTAAGAACCAAATAACGCACAAACACACTTAACAGAGACACATCCCCTCTCCAGGAACGAATAAAACTGTCAAACTGACCAGGGGAATTCAGAGCAGCATGGGTCCATCCAGCTCTTATCCTAAATAACAACTTAAAATAGACTGTTTGACCAACACAAGGAATGTTAAAAGATTCATGTTAAAAAGATAAAAAAATAAAAAGACAAATGAAAACTACAGACAAAAGTTCATTTTCTCCAACAAAAGACATTCATTTCTGTAGTTCACTGCTAACAGCAAGCAGAAATATTTCTCCTCCCGATGATGGCCATTTTTGCCGAAACTAGTCGAGGAATCTAAATGAAATAATAATAATAAAACGAAAGAATATTAATCTACAATCCAGTGTGTCTGAAGATTTTAATTTTTTAATATTTTTTTATTGTTCAATATATATATATATATATATATATATATATATATATATATATATATATATATATATATGTGTGTGTCTTGTTTGTCTTCTTTCATCTTCGGTTGGACGGATTAAGTCCGCCAATTTTCATGTAGTTGTGCCTTTTAATATTCTACCACGAGTTACACACGTGTTTCTAATAAAACAACGCGTAAATACACAGACGGTCCTCTACAATAGGATATGTTGAAGGCAAGAGAGAAAGAGCGTGTACCAAAACTGGCGAGTTTGTCTAAATGATCGGCAGAACAGGCTTTAGGAGCGATATCAAAAAACAAAATTTACTAAGATGTTATAAAAGACAAGTAATTGTGGAGAGATAACTTTCTGAACAGATACGGCACATAGAAAAAGAAGCATTCCTATAGGTTACAAGAAACCAGAACTCTTTGCTTACAGGCTTCTATGGCCATTATTCCGTCACTATTAGTGTATGTGCCTGATGTAATGGAATAACCCGGCACCCCCATAAATGATTACACTATAGGTAGTAAGTACCTATAAAGTCGACTCTCTGCGAGAGGCGAGGGAATAGTGAGAGTGCGACAACGCAAGCACGTCTGACCTTCCAATTAGTGAACACTCACTACTAGATTGACCTGTGTGTATAACTGTACCGTATTTCATATTGTACTTGTTGTGTACAATAAACTTTTCTTCTAGTATCCACCTGGTGTTATGTGTTTATTCCCTTAGCACGGAATATAACAATGGCTACGAGGAGGTTTGAAACGAACTCACAAGGGACATAACAGTGCCATATCGCGTTTGGATGTGTTCCTGCATGTACTTCCAGTGGGTAACTCTGAGGCCACACTATGATTTAGGCTTGGCCACCTTCCGAACAGTTTGTATTGCCTTAGACCAGTGATTCACGATCCTCTTTAGTGTGGCACGAAATATTGCATACATACATAGTGTGTGTGAGTGTGTGTGTGTGGGGGGGGGGAACAATTATTTGTACACATACAAATTTTTAATTTATTGTATTTCCAACTAGTGAATAAACATGCTTTTCATATAATTAACTGTATATAGATGAGTAATAACTAAATATGCATAGAAAACAGAAAAAAATTGAATAGAAAAAAAATCCCATTCATCCATTTTAATGGGTGAAGGACATATTCGTGCATTCCAAAAAAAAAAAAAAAAATACATAATCTTCATTTAATACTTTGTAGAATAGCCATTATTTATTTCTATAGCAACCAAACTCTTCTTGCAGTTCTTAATTAATGATTTACAAACTTTAGTTGGTATTTTGTTCCATTCTTCTTCGCATATGGTCTTCAGATCCGGGATGTTTGTTGGAGCTTTCAATTGGATTTGAATTTTCAAATAACGCCACAGATTCTCAATTAGGTTCAATTTTTGGTACTGACATTGTCATTTCAGGATATTTACATTATTTTCAGCAAGCCATTTCTTCATAGATTTTGCAGTGTGCTTAGGATCATTATCTTGTTGGAAGATCCAATCAGAAAGAAGTTAAAGGTTTTCTACCGAAATCATTAAATTTGTTTCCAGAATATTTTCATATGCTGCGACATTCATTCTACCATCTATTACTGATATGTTGCAAGTACCTTTTGCAGAAAAACATCCCCAAACCATGATGCTGCCACCACCAAATTTCACTGTCGGAACTGTGTTCTTTCGTTTAAAGGTATCGCCATCTTTCTTTCATACATGCTTTCTAAAATTATGTCCAAACAACTCAATTTTGGTTTCGTCTGTCCATAATACTCTTTCTCAGTACGATTTTTTCTTCAAGAACGAATTTCAACCTGGCATCTCTGTGTCTTTTCAATAGCAGTGGAGTTTTCCGAGGGGAGCGTGACTTTAGATTGTTCCTAGAAATTTCGTTGTTTATTGTTCGTTTAGTGACAGATTCCTGATGAAAAGAAATTATCCTGCAACTCTTGACGAGTGACCATTGGATTATATTTAGTTTGACGCATTAATTTCCTCGAAGATATTGAAGAAATCTTCTGTTCTTCTTTGGTTTTCAACAGTTCTGAGTTTTTATACGTTCCAATGAATAAGATAATGGTAATCAATGGAATATTCACGTTGTCTGAGATTTTCCTGTAACTTTTACTTTCTTTCCAGAGCTTAAAAATCAGTTCTTTTTGCGAATTTGTCAATTCTTTACCTCTTGTTATGATGATAATCTTCTTGCTTGAATATCAATTACAGAATATTCTGTTTGTATTTTTAGGCTAAAAATAATTACTGATAACATTACTGGAACATTCTAGAATATTCTACTTGAATAATTAAATCAATTTAAAAGTTTTAAAATCTGAAAATTGCACTGTACGAATACTTTTTTCACCCATTGAAATGAATTAATGGCGTTCATTTCTATCAAATGAAATGTTTTTCTGTTTTCTACGCATATTTAGTTATTATACATCCGTGTAGAGTTAATTATATTAAAAGTATGTTTATTCATTAGTTGGAAATACAATAAATTAAAAATTTATATGTGTACGAATATTTGTTTCCCCCACAATATATAATTGTGTGTGGGATTAGTAATGGTACAGTGTTAGTATTTGAATAAATAAATAAGTATTAAGCATTTTCAAATAGTTCTTTTTACTATTTTTGTTATTATAAATACTTTGTTTTAATATTCATTTTGTAAAAAGTATTTTTGTCTCTTAAGCACTCAAAATAAAACATCCAACAGTAACAATTCATAGATTTGAGATTTCAATACAAAAGGAATATCCCACATTAGCTAAAAACGCTTTACCAGTTTTATTGCAATTTTCTACTCCTTATTTATGTGAAGTGTTCTTCGTTACTCTAAATAACATTACAAATAAGAAGTGAGAAAGACTACGCACAACTGGAAAAAGAAATGAGGGTCCGCTTATCGCAAATTCGACAAAAAATTGAAGAAATCACAAAACACGAGGCACAGATTTCACACTAAATAAGCTGCACAAATAGTTGAATAGAAACATTGAAATAAATTAAGTTCATATTTGCGTGTGTATTTTATTAAAATCTATGGTTTTATTTCATAACATTTAACTGCATACCACTTATCAATTTTATTGCAATTTTCTATTTCTTATTTAGGCTTTTGAACCCTAAATAACATCAAAAATAAGAAGTGAGAAAGATTATGCTCAACTGAACAAGAAATGAGGGTCTGATTATCGTACATTCGACCAAACATTGAAGACATTAGGAAAAAAACATCAGGCACAGGTTTTACACTTAGTAAGCCTTACAAACAATTGAATAGAAACATTGTAATAAATAAGTTTAAAACTTACTAAGTGTGCAGTGATATTTTTATTTGTTCCTTGATGTGCCGTTGCTTAAAAACTTTGAGAAACACTGGTTTACACAACGGGCAGTGAGAATTAATTTGGACCTTTTTCACCTTAGAACGCCATGACAGCATCCATTAAAAGTAATAAAAGTAAACAAGTAAAAACAAAAACAAAAAAAAAAAAAAAAAAACGCCTACGCCTATCAACTTTTCTTTGTGGTATTCGTATAAATTTCTCTAGTGTAGAATCTTTTATCTTAGCACTTTGTGAAACTAATTTAATGTGCATTCTATCCCTACCAGTGAATTCTCTGTTGCACGATATCTTCCTCTTTATCGAAATAATTCTTGGGTGCGTATGCATGACTTTGGTGTTTAAATCCGAGATAATCTTAAAATAGCGGAAGAATTGTTTCATGAGTAACCGGGTGTTTCTTTGCTTTGTCTTTCGACTATCATATTTCTTCTCAGGAGTGTAATATGCTAGATAAAATATCTGACAGTATAGAAATAGCTCGCCTTCTCATTACAATCATCTGTAAACATCTTTGTGTTTGGCGATTTTAATGCTAATCACGTCAAGGGCCTTAATCCTTCTAATGATGCCGGTATTCAGTCTTTCAGTTTTTCACTCTCTCTGTCAAGTATCATATTTTCCTACTTTCATAATAACTTTGATCAACGTGTTTCTTTACTCGATTTGTTCCTGACCTCCTCTCCTAGCTCTTGTCGAGCAACATAATTCTCTCCTCTGAGCAATTCGAATCAAGCTGTAGTAGCTGCTGATATTTCTTTTCTATTAGACATGAACCTCCTATTTACAATTCTATTTCCGCTACCAGCTTACCGATTGGGATTCATACCAGGATTTTCGCTTAGAAGGAAATTTGTAGACTTCCTATTGAGAATTGTGCTACTGAAGTTTCTTCTTGACTAAACAAAACAAAAACGGTCCTTTTCTTAGCTGCATAGTATGTGCTTCGCCAAGGATACACACAGGTTTGAATTCAGTTTTCCCTCTCCTAGACCGGTTGCCACCCAAGGCTATATATCCAAGCTTAGAAGAGATGGATTCATATCTTAGGGTATTCGAACTCGGCTCTCCTAGTCCTCAATCCGAGCCGCAATCCATTACTGCTCGAGATAATACTTTTATGTGTTATTCGACTTTATTGCCCTATGCCAGCTATCTATTTTTTCCTTTATCGCTCTCCTTCTTCTCATGACTGTAATTCATTACACAAAGAAACTGAGAGCATAGAAATGTCGCTCTCTCTCTCTATATATATATATTCATCTGCGAATATGTTTGGTGATTTTAATGCTTATCATGTCAAATGGCTTAATTATTCTAATATTCCCGGTGGTTAAACTTTATAATTGTCCGCTGCTCAGCTTCTCAGTCAAATAGCAGATTTTCCTACTCGTTTCTTTAATAACTCTGATCAACATGCTTCTTTACCAGATTTCTTCCTGACCTCCTCTCCTAGCTCTTGTTGAGCATCATCGCTATATTCTCTTGGTATTCAGATCACGCTGTAGTGTCTAATGATATTTCTTTTAACTCGTTTCTTAGAAAATAGCAGCCATTCCCAGCTGGTCGATCAGAAAAAGTGTTCAATTAGAATGGAGCAAAAACAGCATCATATTAAGATGTAACAGGGTCTATCTTCTTCAATTACTTTAAAGTACTTTCGTTAAAAAACATTTTGAATTAATGCAGTTACTGATATAACAGAAGTAGTCTGTATTGTGACACCTTCTGGTGGTCGCAGCGCCAGTATGTGACGTCCTCTGGTCGCGACGCCAATATGTGACACTGCGCTGTCGGCCCGTGGTCGACTCCCAGTTGCTGTGCGAAGCTGTAAGGTTTCTTCCACCAGCGTTTGATATTTATTCCTTTATAATCTAGTTGACACGTTTGCACAAACTGATGGCGAATTTACATATTTAGTTAAATTCTTTTATATTTTGGACATGGTTCTCCACATCTTCCTGCCTTTTGTTTCTATTTTGCTATAATTGCTCTTTTACAATCCTCCCTTCTAATATTTCTTCCTCTATAGTATAGTTGACATTTTGGACAAACGGATGATGAATTCAGATATCTGGTTAAAAAATTAATTATTTGTGTCACAGAGGTTTCTTCTTGAGTGAAAGTCGGTATCGAGGCTTTTTTGCCATAGAAATCACCAGGTGGGAGCGAAATTTATTTTTGGTTGACTGTTCTTCCGCTATAACCCATAAAGATAGCTTTTTCCGGCTATACCTACGTGATAGCTCTGATCACAACAGGAGCCTCTTTGTGATCGCTCATAATAATTACATACGTGTCCTCAATGAGTATAATTCTTTGTTCGCTGTCAGAGTGAGTCACAATATAGCATCTCACAAATTTAGTCGTCGTAACTACAACCGGCTCTGTAATAATAGAATTTTATTTGATTTAATTCACTTGAAAACTCTTTTAAGTGTCGGTTTGAGAATACGGTTGTATCAAGTTTAGATATTGCTGAACGAGTTTGGTGTCGTACATGACACCCAGATGAAAGTCTCCATTTGACGAAGCTGTCGTATATCATTGATTCTGAGGTCATTTTATTATTCATTAATTACCCGATTTGAAAGTTCACTGTACCTGACTAGAATAACTTTACAAAATATCTATAATTGGCTTTAAGTTGATGCCGTTACAAAGAGCAAAGACAATAAAAACAATTATTGCAATACGAATGAAAACAATAATAATCACATTAAACAATAAAACGTAACTCGTAAATGAATCATTTGGTCGTTTAAAGATGTAATAAATATCTTCAACTTGTGTTCTGTTTTTAACAGCAATTCGTCTTCATTCTTAATCAATTCAGTCGTCCGCCATTAGTCCATGGCCGTTCTTTTGATTAAAATATAATGTAACTCTTCAAGTTGCTTGGTTTTTTCATGGCCTCTGTGAGAGATAATTGGATTTGAAATAATTGGTTTTATTCCTGCAGCTACCGGGAGAAGGAAGATCTAATTGTGCAACGGTTCTGGTAATTGAACGACCAAGACAATCATTTCTTTCGATGACGCTTGTATTTTTGCCTATCTGACCTTTTTAGTTATGTACTTGTCTTTTGTGTCGGTTGAAAATAGATGATCAGATGTCACTATTCTCATCACTTGAATCAGATAACTCTATTAAGGAACTGTCGATTTTATAAGTCGATTGTTGTACTCAACCTTTAGGGATCTTGTTTAGCGTGAAAAAGTTTTTGAGTTTGTTTCTCTTAAGACGTTGATGTCATAAATTGGGGTGAATTTCCGATTGTTACAAGTGAAATCATAAATTATATTTAGAACTACGTTTTCTTCAGATGCAATGTTTTTGGTATTTATTCTCCCGCCCCGAAAGGTAAGCCAGGTGCCCCCCCCCCACCAAGTTAACGAAAGAGTAATTTATGAATTATTTTTATATTGAAAAATATTTACTTTTAAAAGGTTAAAGACACCAAGAACATGGCTTCTATGTTTAAATCAAGACTTTTTGTCTTGATATTTTAAACTGAATTCTAAATTCTTTAATCTATAAGGAGTGGATAATCCTTTCGTTTTATCAAGCTTTGTAACAAAAAAGATAAAACAAAACATTCTTCATAAATCTCTAGAAATTAAAACTGTAGCGGTAACCTTTGGGAATGCTAAACTAAAAATTTCATATTTTCAAATTTCATGACTAATTATTACTTATTAAAATTTAAAGTGCACCCAAGAGTCTTAGTTATTCTACAAGTGCGCTCTGAATTAAAAAAAAAAAAAAACGATTGAGAAACATTGTTCTAGTTTGAAACTTATGCCCAAATCTATTTGGTGCCGTCTGGGTTAGGCCCATCCATGACATACTGGAATCATCGTAGATCAATTTCTCTTAAGAAAAATAAAAAAAATTATGGACATTAAATTCGATTCGGGTTATCCGATATTTCCCGGTGTGAATAGCATTGAACAACAACAACAACAACAATAATAATAATAATAATAATAATAATAATAAAGAATTAAAGAGTGAAATAGATGATCCGAAAAATTATAGGCCAATAACATGCCTGTCCACCACGTCTAAACTGATCACGTCTGTTCTGACAAACCATACTTACTCTTTTTTCGAAGCAAGCAACATACTTCCACTGGGATGCAGGGGAGGTTCACATGATTGCAAAGATCAACAAATGATAAACAAAATGATCCTGGAAAATTGTAGGAGACGATGTAGAAATCTTAGCGCAGCATGGATCGATTACCGTAATGTCTTTGATAGTGAGCCACACTCTTGGATACGTAAGACTTTGGAAATGTACAAAGCCTCCACCCCCGTGATAGTAAATTGCCTTAAACACAGCATAGAAATGTGGAACACCATTATTGTACCTAAATCACACAAGAGGTTCTGTCATCTTCAACCCCCTGAATATCCAACGTGGAATCTTTCAAGGAAAATCACTGTCACCGCTTTTGTTTTGTTTGTCCTTAATCCCCCTTACGCATGAACTAAACAAAAGTAGCTATGGTTACAAACTAGACAAAAAATATCCAATCACCTGGATGATCTCAAACTCTTTGCCAAAGACGACAATGAGTTGAAGGGACTCCTCAACATAGTAAAATATTTGTGATGACATAGGTATGGATTTCGGATTAGATAAATGTGCAAAAGTAACATTCAAGTAAGGGAGAATTACAGAAACAGCCTCAATGGATTTAGACATTGTCATAAAGATTACGGACCGGGTACTGAATACTAGTGGCATATCTGGTCTGATGCTCCTACTATGTATCTCGAGATAATTAACAAAATTCAAAGAAGAATCTGTAATGTAATAAATCCTAACCTGGAATCTCAATTTCAGTCACTTTCTCACCGACATAACGTGGCTTCCCTCTGTCTTTTTCTATAAATATTTTCGAACAGTTCTAATGAGCTTTTTTCCTTAGTGGCTCGACTGCGTCAATTTAAGCGTTAATATTGGCATTTAGGTCTAACTGTTTTACTGTTCAACTAACTAGATGCTGTTTTATTCGACTAGTTTCTACTTACGCACTTCTTGCTTTTGGGATTCATTTTCGATTACTTGCTTCCCGGCCATCTACAATCTTCAAATTTAAATGCAACGTTTATTGACATCTTCTGTCTTCCTCAATGCTATTCGTTAGTGCTTTCTCCCCACTTCTCATTAAAATCTTCTCATTCTCTTTCCCTCCCAATAAGTGGCATTACCGTGTTGCTTGGCATGAAACCACGGCTACGCGTACCACGACTAGGCGTCTGACGGTTACGCGTCTGACGGTTACGCGTCTGACGGCCACGACACGCTCACTAAACACAGCCGCCCGTACGAGGACCACTAACTCGCGCTGGAGAATCGTGAAGACGAAATTTGTCTTTTGGAAATATGTTTCAAAATTCTCAATCTACTCTCTTCATTGAAGTACTTACACTTGTCTGGCTGTAGAGTACATACAATGCAGTTTCTGTTTTTCTATACGTGAGGGGTGCTAAAATATTATCGCACCGAGCTATTCCCAAAATATGTCCAAATGGTTAGACGTCGGAATTTTGTGTGATTTTGCCGAGAACTTTTCATCGACCGCTCACAAATCCCTTCATTTATACACTTACTCTTGTTTTAACGAATTTTGACGAGAGATCTGTCGAAATATAAAAGAAGTGAAGATAGGAGCATTAATCAGAGTAAGATTAATTTCTCGACAGACAAAATATCTTCTGTTCTGAATCTGATAAGATGCAAGTAAAATATAATCAGCGAGTCTAGCTTTTCACGCAGGGGCTCAGATCGAAGAGAAGTCGGATAAAGCTGATGTTTGAAGATGATCCAACTTGGATTTAGATAATCCGAGGAAGTGCTTTCATACTAATCCTTGCCAAGGAATGACAGCCAAAGATTTGATTTTTTTTCATTTAGTCAATGTGGGCTGGGTCTTCAGGAAAATAAATCTTTTCGAATTGAATTGTTTTACAGATTTGATCTCTAATCGAAGACGCTGCCTGGAAACTAACAGATTAATATGCTAAAACATGCATTTATTTTGCAAAACCGATATGTATTTTTCAGTATAATCTCATCTTTTATCAATGCGCACTTAAATTCTGAACATTATAGTGCATGAAAGATCAAAATTTAGCTAGGATACTAACTAAATGATCGACTCTAGGTATACAGCCTCTGTAGTAAATACAATAGTTACGCATTTTCTACAGCGGTGTTCGATTCGAGGTAAAAAAAATTACGATGTTGATTTTCAAAGACAGTTCATAAATCTTGATAGTTTGGAGCAACATATATTTTACACTCCTGTTTTTCTGCCCATTTTATTGTATCGGAAAAAAAAAAAAGGTATATATATATATATATATATATATATATATATATATATATATATATATGTATGTATGGATGTATGTACGTATGTATGCAATAAAAAGGCTTAAACACTAAACACTATATATTTTAGACATATCTATATATATGTATGTGTATACATTTTAGATATCTGTATATATATGTAAGTGTATATTAACCACTAATATTATCTATCTATCTATCTATCTATCTATCATAAAAATATATATATAATAAAAACACGAACCCTTAAAATGTCATGAGACATAATCTCATGCCATTTTAAGGGTTCGTGTTTTTATAATAATAATTATTGCTCTGTCTCTGACATAGAGCTCTTCTTGGATCTACATCCTTTTGGAAATATCTATAATGAATACTAATATTATCATGTTATATATATATATATATATATATATATATATATATACATATAGAGGGTGTAAGAGCAAAATTGACCCAATCATATAACAGCATGGGATAGTTGTCCATCCAACAAAAAAAAAGAAGCAAACACTGGACTAATTGAGTTACTTTCTTCCGGGTATTTAGATAAGACGTTTAGACATCTTTCAACCATTAGTCATTAGAATCACTGAAAAAAAAAAACCTTTGTATTATTCATCTAGAAAGTGAACAGGTTAAAATCAATGTGTTTCTGTTTCACTATGTCTTCTCAACTGATAAATGGTGAGAGGAAAAAGATTATTCAGGCCTTCAGTGCCAAAATTGATTCCATGACTTCCATCTTCAAAGTTCATTCAAGAACCATAAGAAGAACGGTGAACAAGTTTTAAAAAAGAGGGAAGACTAGGGAGAAGAAATGGTGGATCAGGATATTAAAAAGTAAGAGGGATCATCTTTTCAACTTAAAGGTAAATACATTCTTATTGTTCAAAGTAGTGTTCAATAGTGTTATAAAAGCCTCGAAGAATTTCAGTAAGATATCTTTAATCATTCCTAAGATGCATCGGTTCAAAGCTTAATCTAACAAACAATTTTTCCTCTTACACGATCTGGACAATTTTGCTGTTACAAATATCCTCACTTACCTGTCTTGATAGTATTCAAAAGCGTCTACGCATCCTTTTGAGTGATGAACTATTTTCCACTTTACAGTAGCCCTCCTCCCACAAATGAAACATTGCGAGCCTCTCCCTGCCCTATAGCTACTTCCATGGCATCTGTTATCATAAGCTTGATTCTTGAATTCCACCAACCCTGAAATTTTCAACTGGGACCCGCCATGCCACTTACACAAATGTGAATCATCCCCATTCACTTCATATTCCATTAGTAAGGAGTAAGTTCCATTCGGGCAAGTATATATGGTAACTAAAAATTCCTTACAATCTATGGTAAAAAAATCGGGGATTAGTTTTTTATCGTTCTTTAGTATTAAACTCATCCCTCATTTCTTGACCATCGTAGATTAAATTCCAAAACACCCTTATAGGTAATCAAATAAAAGGATGATAGAAAGTGAGGGATCAGTTTTGTATTATTCTTTAATATTAAACTCATCTCCCATTTCTTGGCCACTGTATATGCTATCCATTTCTATAATCTAGACAGGATTCAAGTACCTTCCAAAAATATTCTCAGAGGCTGATTTGTTATATATACCGTATATACCCGTGTATAATACGACGTTTGAAGACCTAATTTCGAAGCTAATTTTAAGGGGTTCGCATTATACATGAGATATAAAATTAGCGTATGTTCTGCTGGCCTTGGCTATGCCGTTGACCAAACTATATATCCATTTACAGTATCACCCCAAGCAAGGCAGTACACCCACAATCAGGGGATCAAAAGGTGTGAGAAATTAGGAGCAGAAACATTAGTAATTAGTAAAGAGAAAAGAATAATCAGGAACAGAGTAGATAGCTATTGAGATTGCATTTAAATTTTTGCATATTAAAGTTGGCTGGAAAGCATGGAACCAGAAGGGAGTTCCACAAGCGAGAAGTGCGAGAAAGGAAACCGCCAGCATAGAAGTTACGGCTATATCTAGCTAGCTCAACTGTAAATTGATGAGATCTCAACGCCAGTCTAGTACTGCGCTTAAATTCGTACAATCTAGGTACCATAGCGAAAAGCTCATATGAACAATTACCATGAAAACATTTATAGAAACGACACAGGTCCAAGTATGCCTATCTACAATCTACTAGTCAATTCCTGTTGCAGACACATTTGTATTTTTCAGCACCCACAGTGACCAGGGTTAGGGTTAAGTTGTGGTTATAAAAAAGGACAGAGAGGTAACCTTATGGCGGTGGTTAAGTGATTGAAGACGATCTACCAGACCAGGACCAATAATATTGCTGATTCTTCTTTGGATCTTATCAAGGACCTCTCAGTAAATAGCAGGGACACCCGGCAATATATGGCAGCAATATACTAAGCATGGACGAATAGTAGACATAGATATGTAAGATAGATTCTGGAGAGAAAAATTGCCTTGCACAACACAGTAAATCGACTTTCTTAGCATCTGATCTAGAAATGAATTCAATATAGCCTTTCCCCTTCATGCCAGCTAAGATCGTTCCTGGAGGATAGCATCAGCCATGGTTATAAAATGCAGATAGGGTTCTTTCAGATGATTAATAGAGAGAAGTTTAGTTTTGGAGGATTTAAAATTGAAAAGCCATCTATCTCTCCAGTTAACTACGGTCTTAAGGTTGTTTTGTACATCAGCTGGCATTTTCAACCTTGTCGGATTGATCATGCTTACTATCGAGGCAGGAGTGTTGAAAGGGAAGAAGAAAAGAGAGGGAAAAGGAAAGAAGTGAAGAGAGACGAAAAAGGAAAGAGAGACGAAAAAGGAAAAAGAAACGGAAAAGGGAAAAGGAAAGAGAGACAGAAAAGAGAGAAGGAAAGAGAGACGGAAAATGGAAGAAGGAAAGAGAGACGGAAAAGAGAGAAGGAACGAGAGACGAAAAAGGAAAGAGAGAAGGAAAAGGAAAAGAGACGAAAAAGAAGGAAAGAGAGACGGAAAAGAGAGAAGGAACGAGAGACGGAAAAGGAAGAAGGAAAGAGAAAATGACAAGGAAAGAGAAAAGAGAAGGAAAGAGAGACGGAAAAAGGAAGAAGGAAAGAGAGGCGGAAAAGGAAAAGGAAGACAGAAAAGAGAGAAAAAAGAGAAGAAAAGGAAGGAAAGAGAGGCGAAAAGGGAAGAAGGAAAAAGAGAGACGGAAAAGAGGAAAATAGACGGAAAAGAAAAGAAGGAAAAAGACGGAAAGAGGAAAAAAGAAAGAGAAAAGAAGGAAAAGGGAAAGAGAAAGGAAAGAGAGGCGGAAAAGGGAAGAAGGAAGAAGAGACGGAAAAGGGAAGAAGGAATGATAGACGGAAAAGAAAAGAAGGAAAGAGAGACGGAAAAGGGAAGAAGGAAAGAGAAACGGAAAAGAGAGAAGGAAAGAGAGACGGAAAAGGGAAGATGGAAAGAGAGACGGAAAGAGGAAGAAGGAAAGACGGAAAAGAGAGAAGGAAAGAGAGAAGGAAAAGGGTAGAAGGAAAGAGAGACGGAAAAAGCAAGAAGGAAAGAGAGACGGAAATGACATATTGTAAGAATAAGAGATCAAAACGCATAATAAAATGGAAAAGTAGCAAAGAAGAATGTAACAAAGAGAATGAGAAATGGAATGAAAGAAAACGAGAGAGAAGAAATACAGAAAGAAATGAAGCGATAGTGAAGGAAAGAAAGAGAGAAAAATCGGAGGAAGAAATCAAGAGAGAACGAAAGAGAGTGTGAGAAAAAGACAATGAAGACATAGAGAGAAATCGACATTGCAATAGAAAGGTAGAAAAGAATGATAAAGTGGACGAGAATGTAAGAAAAAGACAAAGAAAGAGAGTGAGAGAAATGGCGAGAGAAAGAGAGAGAGAGAGAGAGAGAGAGAGAAAAATCTCGAAAGAAAGACAAAAAATTGCAGTGAGAAAGAGAAAGGCATAAATACAGGACACCAGTGAACGAGAGAAAAAAAGAAAGTGTGTGTGGAGAGAGAGAGAGAATGAAGAAGAGATAGAGAGAAAGCGAGAAAAAAGAAAGCTCAATTGCGAAAGAAAGAAAGAGAGGCGGAAAGAGGAAAAGAGCATTACTTAACAAGAGAAAACGGGGGTAGAGAAAACGAGTAAGAGATAGAAAGACAGTGAGTGGAGCTAGGGAGAGAGAGAGAGAGAGAGAGAGGGAGAGAGATAAAAAGAAAGAAAGAATGAAAAGTATAGAGAAAGAAAAAGAGCAGAAAATGAGGAGGAGGGAATTAATTAACAAGAGAAAACGGGGGTAGAGAAAGAGAGCAAGAGATAGAAAAACAGAGAATGGGGAGAGAGAGAGAGAGAGAGGAGATAAAAAGAAAGAAAGAGAAAACAGGGGTAGAGAAAGAGAGCAAGAAATAGAAAGACAGAAAATGGAGAAAGAGAGAGGAGGAGGAGATAAAAAGAAAGAAAGAGAAAACGGGGGTAGAGAAAGAGAGCAAGAGATAGATAGACAGAGAAAGGAGAGAGAGGGGGGAGATATAAAAAGAAAGAAAGAGAAAACGGGGGTAGAGAAAGAGAGCAAGAGATAGAAAGACAGAGAAAGGAGAGAGAGGGGGGAGATATAAAAAGAAAGAAAGAGAGAAAACGGGGGTAGACAAAGAAAGCAAGAGAATGGAGAGAGAGGGGGGAGGTGATAAAAAGAAAGAAAGAGAAAACGTGGGTAGAGAAAGCGAGCAAGAGATAGAAAGACAGAGAATGCGGAGAGAGAGAGAGAGAGAGAGAGAAAGAGAGAGAGAGAGAAGAGATAAAAAGAAAGAAAGAGAAAAAGGAAAAAAAACTCTCGGGGGTAGGGGGAGATTTACAGCTTACTGCAAAGAAAGGGTATCGTGCATTGAATCATTCTTATCTTAAAGGGAGTACTTTTCTCAGCGCCATGTTTATCTAACCGTCACATGGTTTCCGACCCTACTCAACGCCCTCTAGGATGCCACTAACCTTTCCACTCCCCTTCCTCTCGGTACCCCATCCCCGCTGCTTTCAATTTTTTTTTTTACCTTTCCTTATTATGCTTATCTTATCGAGGCCAAGGCAGAACGTCGATTGCTTTCTCGAAATTTACACGCCATATTGTTTAAAAGTGATGCATCAACTTATCACGCAGCTGTTGGCATTTATTTACCATAGCGGACGCCAAGCGGGAAAGCGGCACCCTCCTTCGATCCTTTTAGGGGTGCACATGTCTTATCTACCACCCCACTGACCCACTGAAAGGCATGTGCGCAAACAAGTATAAACGGTGTCATGTAGATTTGCGAGAATCTACATATATATGCCTCAACGCGCATCGATTAACTCATGTATAGTAACAGACATTTTCTCTCCCTCCATCTCTTTATATATATATATATATATATATATATATATATATATATATATATATGAGTGCTTTTTTTGTGCTTCCAGATATATTTCATGTTATAGCAGTATTCAAGCGTTTTCTCAGATCAATGATTAAAAATGGGAAGTAAACGAATACTACAGGTCTCTCAAAATACTTCGTCGGAGCCTATGGACTGGCGCTACATAATGTCAAACAAAGAACTTTACCAAATGATAGAATTCACGTTACTTGAAGACCTACAGCAGCAGCAACAACGAAAATGGATTGCCCAAAGAGAGAAAAATAAAATATGAAGATTTTGACTTTCCATCCTCTCTTGAACCAAACGTTAGGACGGAAAGGTTAAGAAACCCATATTAATATTAAGAACAGTGAATTTGAGAAACATATTTGCGTGAAAAACTCTTTTAAAAGAAAGATTTTATAAATTTTAATCTACAGTAATGCTAACCGTTTGGATATGACGATAAACTATGTCCGCGTCCTGGGTAAGACGATAAACTATGTCCGCGTCCTAGGCAAGACGATAAACTACGACCGCGGCCTGGGTAAGACGATAAACTACATCCGCGTCCTGGGTAAGATGATAAACTACGTCCGCGGCATTTGATCAGGAAGGTTTGAGGAGCGTGGAGCCACCTTTTAATTGCTGGTGTTCCCAGGTCCACCCTGACCCGGGGTAGTAGCACCTGTCAGGGTCCTAGATTTGGGCAAATAGTACCCACCCTGACACACACACACACACACACAAAAGGAGTCAAAACACTATGAAATTTTAAAAACAGGTTTTAATACCAGCAATACATTTTGGGAAAAAATATTACCAACAATATATTTTTGGAAAAAAATATTACCAGTAATAAATATCTTGTCGGCATTAAATAACCCATTGAGGTGCCGTAAAACAAACCAAACGAAACTAATACTAACTATTCGGTCAATGAATGCCGAATGTTTCCTTATAAGGAAACGTCTATTCTCACCAGTATCATTCGACGATTATTTACATCATTATCATATGATTTGAAGTATCTTTAACTGTCTATTTATAGGATTATGTCAGAGAAAGGAAATGAATAAATTAAATATGATGGGATAATTTTACACTGGTGTAATGAAGAATATTTTTTATTAGGGTTAGGGTTATTGTTATTAGGGTTAGGATTTTGTGTTATTAGGGTTAGGGGTCGTCGTTTGAAGTTGAGTAGGTGTAGTGTGTTGATTAACAAATCTAAAAGTAGAAAAGTAAATAAGTAGACAAACGAGGGAGTGAAACGAAGTGAAATATAACTTTTTATTTTGTCGGGAACATTTTATTGTAGAAAACATTTCAAGAATCTTTTTGTAGAATAAAGAAAACGATGAACTTACTCTGTTGGTGAAATTGTAGAGGACCGTGAGTGTTTGTGTGTTGTTGCATTAGAAACATGTGTGTAACTCCTGGTAGAATATTAAAAGGTCCAACTAAAAAGAAAATGGCCGGACTTGAATTAAGTCCAACTGAAGATAAAGAAGACAAACAAGACCGATATATATATATATATATATATATATATATATATATATATATATATATATATAAAACAAATATATGTATTAAACAAAACAATTTTACAATGGACAAAAACATTTGTGTCTGTGTAAACATTGGGGTCTGTTCTTTGGTGAATGTTCGTATGTTGGTGAATGTTCGTACGTACGTGTATGTGTGTATAATATTCATGGCGTGTTCCCACAAGTGGGAAACGCTATCTCCTAAGAGCTTACATTGTAGTCGCTGAAATGAAGAAATAAAAAAGAGGATTTACCTCACCTCCGCGCGAAGTGGGATGCGGCACGAGGCCTGATGGAAAGAGAACGAGGCAAGAAGTCGCCCAGTATAGGGAGAATGACCCCTAGTGACAATTTGGGAATTAAGGAGGACCTAAAGAGCGAGTGAGGTGTATTGTCCAAGTCATGTGCGGCTACTAAAGGAGCGTTGATTTTGGCATCCTATCTTTTTTTTTAATAAGCATTACACCCCGAGCAAGGCACTAAGCCTCTAGTATGCAGGGGTTTACAGAAGATTTTGAGTGAGAGCAGATAGGAGTGATAGAAGAAAGTATGAAGAGAAGGATAGTGGATAAATCAAGGTAACTGGAGATGTCGGTTGATATTACATTTGAATAGTTGGAGATTATAACTCTCAGGGAAACAGTAATAGAGAAGGGTGTTCCACAGGCGAGAGGTGCAAGGTAGGAAGCTATTGGAGTAGACGAGACGGATACATTTAAAAGTTTCTACAGTGAAAGGGTGAGAGCGGGATGCCAGCCTCATAGGGCGCTTGAATTCATGAAGTCTGGGAACCAGTGAAAGCAGTTCATCGGAGCAATTACCATGAAAGTATTTGTAAAAAAGACAGAGAGAGGCGACGACGCGTCTGTGAGAGAGCAACTGTAGACGAGATGCCAGAACAGGGCCAATTATTTTACATATCCGTCTCTGGATCTTGTCAAGAACTCCGAGGTAAACAGAAGGTGCACCAGACCATATATGGCAGCAATACTCTATGCAAGGGCGAATGGTTGATTTGTATATTTGAAGTATCGATTCTGGGGAGAAAAATTTCCTGGCGCGGCACAGAGAGCCAACTTTCCTCGCGGTGGTGAAGCAATTGACTCAATGTATTTGTTCTATCTTAGGTCAGCAGTCAACGTGAGACCGGGCAGACGCAGAGAGATGCTCTCGAGAAGTTGACTATCAGACATTCTAATGGGGGGGGGCTGGGAAGGATCTCTATGGTGATTAATAGAGGGTAGTTTAGTTTTTGAGGCGTCAAAATTGACCAGCCAATTCTTGCCCCAATTAACAACCGATTGGAGCTCCATTTCAAGACGAGCGGCCAGGTTAGTTTTGTGACCGACACTAGATTTGTTTTTGAGGCAGGAGTAAATTGTAGCGTCGTCCGCGTAGATGCCAACTTGGGAATCTATGGCGTCAGGAAGGTCGTTGATGAAAATAAGGAATAGAGTGGGGCCAAGGATGGAGCCTTGGGGGAACACCTGCGTTCGTGGGATAGGAACTGGAGGAGAATCCGTTGAGAACGACCTTCAATTCACGGTTTGACAGGAATGATTGTATTAGGTCAAACAATCGACCTGTCATACCATAACCCTGGAGCTTGCGAAGAAGGCCGGCATGCCAAACCTTATCAAACGCTTTGGAGATGTCTAGGGCCACGGCACGAGCCACACCGTTATTTTGAAGGGCTTGGTAGACGGTTTCAGTGATGGCCGTAAGCACATCAGCTGTAGATCGGGCGTAGCGGAAACCATATTGCTTGTCTGAGAGCAGGTCCTGTGAGGTAAGGTGGTTAACCACTTCGGCGTTGATTAGGGCTTCGAAGAATTTGTCGAAGAGGGGTAGGGGACTAATAGGACGGTAATTAGAGGGGTCAGAGGGGTCTCCAGAGTTTTTAAAGACAGGAACAATGGATGAGGACTTCCAAAGTCAGGAAAACAGGATTCCTTGAGGCAGTAGTTATATAGTTTAGAGAGAGCGGGCGTTAGCTCAGGCGCGCATTTCTTCAAGACAATGGCTGGTATGCCATCTCCACCACTAACTTTGTGGGGGTCTAAATTGGAGATAATGCCCAATATCAATGACAGGGTTATGTGTAACCCGCTCAATAAGGCCTCAGTTCTTAGAGGGAAGTCTAGTATGGGTATACCGGAAGAGTCGAGCGTTGAATTAAATGAGAATTTCCGATCAAAGCATTCAGCCTTGTCGGTAGAGGAGGTCAGGATCTCGAACTGGTTGAACAAAGGAAGTATGGAGGGTTTTCTATTGTTCAGGACGCTCTTGCAGAGCCGCCAATAAACTTTGGAGCCAAATTTGCGAGATGCTATACGCTCTTTCATATTGACTTAGCTTCGGTGAGGACACGCTTACACTCGTTACGGGCGGAGGCAAAGAGACGTCTATTGCAGTCCGACATGTCGCTACGAAATAGGTGAAAGAAGTGGTTCCTATGGACAATGGCGGCTGAGCAAGCAGCGGAGAACCAAGGGGAGGAGTGCGACTTGACCATAAATTTCCTTGGGGGGGATGAAAGCGTCGATTCCAGCTTTAACCCAGGATGAGACCTCAGAAGCACATTCTTGGACAGGGAGTGTAAAGACATCCCAGGGGACATCGCGGAGGAAGTCACGGAACGAGTTCCAATCCACTCGTTGATAGTAGAACGAGGTTCTAGTGATAGGAGGTTCTTTGCGGCGGGGGGGGGAGTTGAAGAAAATGTTAACAGATACTACAGCATGATCGGAGTTACCAAGAGGGCAGAGCTGCGTGGATGAAGGTAAAACACAGATCGAGAAGAGAAGCCTTACCTTCCAGGTTGAGGGCAAAACGAGTGGGGAAGGTAACTATCTGCGTGAGGGATTGAAAAATTGAGAAGTTAAGTGTTTGAATGCCAGCCCGGTCAGTAGTAGCATTCTCGAGCCAATTGGTATGATAGGCGTTAAAGTCACCAAACACGAATATGTGAGCAAACGGATGGAGTGAGAGGGCCTTGTCTATGCTGTCAGATATGCTATCGAGTATCCCACAGTCTTGAGAGGATGGAGAGCGATAGAGGAAGAAGAGATAGCTTGACCTCAGTCAGAAGTAAAGGATAGATAGATAGACAGAGAGAGAGAGAGAGACACAGAGAGAGAGAGAGAGAGAGAGAGAGAGAGAGAGAGAGAGTCATTTTCGATTCCCAGCACGTATATCCCCCCACACACACACACATGCATAAAAGTGAGATCTGGAAATATGTTCAGTCCCAGAAAAGCGAACGTCTACCTTTTGAGAGAAGCACAGGTGTGTTAGGAGCTTGATGGCCACTTGGAACAGGGTTGAATGTCGAAACAAGGAAATCAAGAATATGTCTATGACATAAACAATGTGGTTTTGGAGTCGTGGGGAGTAAATACAAAGGTTTGTTCGCTGACAATAATGCAGAGATTGAAGATATTTTGCTTGAGATACGTGCTTGTTTAGAGGCAATCTGTCACACGACGAAAGACGGAAGTTGATTGATGAGATCAAGGATGCGAAGAACAAGGTTAAACCGAGAATTTCTTACAATCACGATAAACGCTGGTATGAAAAACGAGAACAAATTCTGTCTGCATGAGACATTCAATAATTCAAAGTTCTTGTACAACCTTTTGCACGTTGTTTATAGCCCACTGTCCTCTTCAGTGAACCATCTTTGCACAAAAGATGGGAAAACTCTTATTCGTAATCTTGCTGATATCTTGAAAAGATGGCGCGACATTTTGTTGAGCTGTTGAATTGTACTTCTACAGTGGATACGGGGTTTCCTAATGGAATTCCTGAAAGATCTGTTAAAGAAGTGCTGTCCGCTTGGACACTTAGGGAGGGAGGAGTGTCTGTAAAAATACTTCTTAGTGGATATAGTACCCTGTTATGGATGGTATATGCACAAAGGCACTAAAAGGTGGAAAACAAGCTACCATTAAACGTGTTTATATTTTGTACCTAACGATTGATGTAATGGACATACGAAGCACTAACATGTGCACTGGGTCATGTTTCAATGGAAAATAGGAAAAAAGGTAAATAATAGCGAATTACGCAAACATTATTTTTAGTGGATACTCGTATTTGAGTAGACGATGATTACGATTGGCCATGGCCTAAAACTCTTATCCAGATAAAGTCTCGAACAAAAACGACAATGATGAAAAAATGGGCTTGAGGCAAACGTACCTACCTAGAGAAATCAATTGCTCGAAGTTTAGATTGTCTAGACAGAGCCAAACAAAGTTTTACTCCTAGGGCTATTCTTTCATAGGATTTAACGTATATATATATATATATATATATATAGTGATTGAAAAATAACTCCCCAATTATACTTGTAATTTATTTATTAAGAAATGAATATGAGAAGAAATGAATATAAGAAGAAAGCGGTTTTATGAGGTTTTATTTAAAATTGATATGGGCACCAGATTTCGCTACCAGCTTCGAGCCGCCCATACACACACACACACACATATATATATATATATGTGTGTGTGTGTGTGTGTGTATACATATATATTGATACAGATGGAATAAAATTCTGATAACCAAAAAACACTATTCTTAAAAGAGTGCTCAATATTTATTCAAAATTATAACGTCACTACATAAATTGTATTTTTGTTTCAACACTACTAGTGTCTTATCAAATGATGGTGTTGATTACAATATATATATATATATATATATATATATATATATATATATATATATATATATATATACTGGCTTGTATACCGCACATTAAATTCGGCCTTGGAGATTGTGTGGAATTCACTTAACTCACTTCTAGCATTTGACTACTTCTTCTCCGCGGCACTTGTGAATCTTATATGTGTTGTTCTTGTGCTAAGTATTATCGTTCATTACCAACCTTTGTGTGATTATTCAGTAACCTTCCCTAGGTTACACACACACACACACACACACACACACACACACACACACACACACACATATATATATATATATATATATATATATATATATATAAACATATAGTATGTTTTGATGGGAGAAAAAGAGGTAGATTGACGCTTTGAACGTAAGCGGAGCGTTCTGAATAATTGCTTATCTATAACTAAATAATTATTTGACGGGTAATATGCTATTTAAGAAATAAAGTGATGTTGGACAGGAGGTACGGTGGAGTAATGGATAGCGGCTTGGATTGAGGAATCGCAGAACTGAGTTCGAATTCAAATCGAATCCATTACATTCACTTACGTGCTAATACCCTTGGGAAAGGTATGAATCCTCTTCTTCTCCCTCCAGCTATGGGTAAAATAGTAGAACAGACTGGGTTCTATAGCTTTGGATGGCAACTGGTCTAGGAGAAGGACAACTCTGAATTCAAAACCTGCGGCAGGTCGTTTAGAGACCTTGTGGCACGTAGTGCACCAGGTCTCTGTATTCGTCCCTTCAAAAAGTGTGGATGGTCCTGCACGAAACCTTCAACACTATAATCAAATCTTATGTGCCGGTGTCGGGCTGTCGGTTTCCTGGAAACTGATCTGCTTGACCCTCATACGTCGAATTCGACGGGAGAGTCGGTTATATATATATTTATATATATATATATGTACATATATATATATATATACATTTATATATGCATACATATATATATGTATGTGTGTGTGTGCGTACGTATACATGCTTGTGTTAGTCTATGCGTATATGTTAATGTACACATATATGGATGTGGTATTATTAACTTCTTAGAATACACGAAGGCTAACACATTTGTTTGTTTGCCTGTCAAAGCTACTGTATAACTGGATTGCCCATGTCAACAAAAAAAGAAACATTCAAACAAGAAAGCTGCCAGGATCTTTAGATTAACGGAGGTACAAATTTACGACAGCTGATAAGAACAATATTCCTAACACAGAAATCGACAACTGAAATTGAAGAAATAAACGAAGAATACAAGATATCATGGAACTAGAAGATCTTTACCGTATTCCTTACCAAAATGTTTATACACCGCCTTCCCTAAAGCCGAACGCTCATACACACTTTCTATCTTAATGAAATCTTCGCGAACAAATATTATTTTAGACAGGTTTCTCATCAGCGAATGAAATGGCAAAAGTTTAATAAATCTCCTTCTCTATACCGTGTCCCATCAGGATGTAGGCGATCATGGCTCTCCACAATTTCTCGTCCTTTGTAGTTCTAAATAAATATCATTTTGTCATCTCTCCTAAACCTGATTCCGCCATCTATTTGCAAAATCTCATTCTCCTTCTTCTATGTGTCATGTCCCTTCAGGATATAGGCGATCATGGCTCGCCACATTTTCCTCTCCTTTGTAATTCTTAATAAATTTCGTCTTTCTCTTATTCCCTTAAACCATGCCCCATCATCCATTTACTCAAGCTCATTCTTCTTCTTTTATCTGTCATGTGCCTTCAGGATATAGGCGATTATGGCTCTCCACAATTTCCTGCCCTTTGCAATTCTTAATAAATTTGATCTTTCTGTTATTCCCCCTATACCTTGTTTCACTATTTATAGAGAGCACGCCACCATAAACTGAAGAAAGACATGGCAGTAATTCTTACCCCTCTCCTTGGAACAATCTCATATAAAGAACTCAGCTTAGTTGAAAAACTATGAAAAATAAACCTGACCGACCAACGCATGGCCAGTCTAGATATAAAATTCCTCTACACCAACGTCCTAGTTGAAAAATAGCCTTAAATCTCATAAAAAAGCATCTAACCCAATCAAAAATAAAGCTCTCTACCAACAGCTAAAATAATACAAATCTGCTGTCTCATCCCCAATCAATAATATTTTACATTTAATAATGATTGTTACAAACAAAAATTTGGATTACCAATGTAATTGGCTCTCAGGGAGTGATGGCATGTATCTTCTTAGAATTTTTTGAATCTGGTCTTTTCCCAAATATTTTACCCAAACAATCAACATATTTCCGTTATATTGATAATGCTCTACTTATATAGCCTTTTGATACTGATTTACTTGACCTTGTAGATCAACTAAACAAAGTCAAATGTAAAATGGAATTTATATACGAAATAGAAGAATACAATTCCTTACACTTTCTAGATATCAAGCTACATTGCATTAACAACAGTTTAAAACCCGATGTCCACTGGAAATCAACCAACAAAAACAACCTAATAAATTTCTATTCTAATCATAACAATAAAATCAAATCTGGTATAATCATTAGATTCTGCTAAAAGAACTCTAAGAATATGCAACTCAGATTATTTACACAAAGAGGAGAAATACATTGAAAATCCTTTTAAAATTCTACAGTACCCTAATTATTTTATATTCAATGCAAAACAAAGGTCCATAAAATATTCCAAAACAAAAAATTGGCCCCTCTTGAGAAACCCAATGAATCAAAAAAAATATATCCTGTCTACTAATTCTAAGACATCTACAATCAAAAAGAATCTATCTAAACTGAACATAAAATTTGTTACTACTACATCCAAAACAATAACAGACTTAATCAATACTAAAGAAAACAATAAGCTAAAAGCCTGTAATAATTGTCACAAAAAATACATTGGAGAAACCTCAAGGAATCTAAAAGATTATATGAACACAAAAGGGACATTTTACAAAATAATACATCAAATATGTTGGTTTCCCTCTGTAATGAGACTGACAATAACTTTGGCATAAAACATCATCCAAAGTAAATTTGTGTCTTGGCTCTTAAAACATTTCACCATTCCTGGCAGATCTTCTAATATCACAGTGTGGAATACCTACTTAAAAAAGTGATGGAAAGAAAAAGAAAATACTCTAAATGGATTCAGCTGATGAAAAAAATTCCCAGCACCCCTGTCTTACATGTGTAGTTCTACCAACATAAATTTATTCTGATGAAGTCCTGAAGGATGAAACACATCACAAATAAACTTTTTCCACTTTGTCATACAATTTCCTATATATATATATATATATATATATATATATATATATATATATATATCCTGACTACTAATTCTATCACATCTATAATCGATAATCTATCTAAACTCAACATAAAAGTAGTTACTACTACATCTAAAACAATAAAAATAACTCAGTCATTACTAAAAAAAAATCAGCTAAAACCTGAAGTAAGAGTTTACTCCATTGCCTGTAATATTTTTCACCAAAAGTACATCGGAGAATCATCAAGGAACCCAAATAAAAGGTTATATGAACACAAAAGGGACATTTTACAGAATAATACGTCAAATGCGTTGGCATAAAAATGCTACTATGATCAAAGGAGGAAATAATTGACTACGACGTAAATGTCTAGAGCAGTGGTTCTCATCCTTGCTTGCTCCATGCACTCCTTTCGCCATTTGTCAGAATGCCATCCACACTCCTTTTCAAGGTGACAAGCCAGATAGGCCAAATTCTATAATTGCTCTCCATCCACTGAACTTACTGTGGTCACGATTAACCCCTGAAAATCTAACATTCACCCCACTGGGGGTGAATTTCATCCCTGTTGAGAACCCCTGGTCTAGAGATTGCTTTAATCGCAAGGTTATTGGGAGTAAATTTGAGCCCTGACTCTTACAATAGTTTATGATTCCTGATAGATCTTCTAATATCACTGTGCTGTGGAATACCTACTTATAAAAGTGATGAAAAGAAAAAGACTCTAAAGAATTAAGCTAGATAAAAAGTCTAGATTTCTCAGCACCCCTCAATCGTACGCATTTGTAGTAATATCAATATGACAAATTTAGTTCGATGAAGTTCTGAAGTACGAAACGCGTCACAAATAAATTTTTATCCAATGTCATACAATTTCCCCAATACTGTTATTGATATATAAAAATATACATCATTATCTCACATATATATATATATATATATATATATATATATATATATTATTCGGACTAGTGTCCTCATCTTTGTCGCCATATTTATCACAACGTTTCGGCCGTTGTACGCTCCGGCCTTCTTCAGGTGGTTGGAATGTCGAACGGAACCCTTTATTTCGCTCACTGGGGTAGACTGTTCTAGTTCCACGTGCCATGTAAATAATATACATAATACCTCATCTCCGAAATATAGACATATATATATATATATATATATATATGATGGACTCTACTATCGATTTCCATGTATGAGGATCCGACAACTTCATTCAGTTTTTATATTTCTGTCGTATGTCAAACTTCAGCCTTGCTAGTGACTTGCATACAAGCCCACATACTGTGCCATAGCGAGGATCTTGAGGCATACCAACAGGAACATTTGTTGAAATTTTTCGCCGTTGCCCTTCGTCTCTTAGCCGGTCAGTATGACTAATTTTGAAATTTCTGATACCACTCCGGTACACATATCTCAACTTATTTCTATCCAGGGCAACTCCCTCTAAGGTAGTTTGTGGCATATTGACAGCTGAGCGGTTACTCTTAACTTGTTTTTATATTTGAGCCATGGCCGCCCAACAGCTCTTTGTCCACTGTTAAGATGTGTATACATGAGGACCTTATGTATACTATTGCCACACATCATTGCAGCATGACCAGCCCCCCAAAATTGTGACTGCATCAAGAATGTCTCAATTCTACCAATCTTGCATTTATATATATATATATATATATGCTTGTTTATGTATATATATGTATGTGTGTATGTATGTGTATGTGTATATGTATGTATGTATATATGTATGTATATATATATGTATATATATATATATATATATATATATATATATATATATATGGATATGTATGCATATGTATATATATATATATATATATATGTATGTGTACGTGTGTGTATATATATACATATGTGTGTGTGTATAGAATGTACTCCAATGGAAGGACATAAGGTCATTTTAATGTAGTTTTAAAATTACTTTTATTAATATTTAATCTCACTTTCTCTTTTAATATTCTATAATTAGAATTATGAGATTGTATATTTATCATCTGCAGGTATTTTCATTTTAAATTGATAATTTAAGTTAAATTTAAATATACCAATCTTTAACTATCAATATTGATAGTAAAATATTAAATTAAATTTTTTTTATATATTTAAACACTTCAGAAGTCTCCTAACGTTAAACATTAACTATGAAATTAAACAAAAATCTAAATAAATTCAAATATAAAAATATATGTAATTATTTATAAATGTATGTATATGCAATTTATGTATGAATATGTATAGGTACCTGTGTATATCTCAACATGTGTGTCTATGTGTGTAATTGCGCATGTAAATGAACGTATGTGTATATGGGATTTGCATGAATATGTATGTGATATATATAAGAAGAAAGCAAAATCTTTAATATTACCCTCAAATATTATTCCATTTTAATTAAACCTAAACTTTAAGTAAGATTACCCATATAAAAATAATTACAAATTGCATTCATAAATTAGATTCAAACTAATAACGATGTTACCGTAACTATTTTTTACAATATTAAAAAAGTACGATTGGTCGGGTAAACAAACTTATAATTTAAAAGATTTTTTAATATGTTCTCTAACCAACCCTTGCCAATCCTTTGTGGCCGAGAGGTTAGGCACGTCAAGCTAAATGACGGTTCTGTATAGGATGCAGGTTCGAATCCTGTCAAAGGACGAATATTTTCTATGAAAATTTCTCGGACATTCAGGCCGGTAAATGTTATTTAATACTGTTTATTATAAACAGAGCATTTACTTAAATACTTGTATCTATAAAAAGAATGTTAAACATAATATATATATGTATAGTAAATCCGTTGGTATATAATACAAGTGGTTCCTAGTAAAATGAAATATTAAAACTGATCCACAAAAAGAGCTCAATGTATTTATTAACGCAGAGTGAACCAATTTCAAGTCAAGTGATTTGAAATTGGTTCCTGTAAACGTTAAAACGCCAAAAAGTTGTGTAACTACACACAGACGCAAAAGGTTTCCAAAAAGCACTGAGAAATGTGAGAGAAAATTTGATAGGGTAGTAAAAGCAAACGGAGGTTTTTCCCACATATCTCAAAAGCGATCATACAATTTTATTTAGGGTGGGAAATTGTCACACAATTTTTTTTTAGTTTCAACGGACAATTTTGCTTTCCTTTTTTTCGGTCTTAAGAAGTAGACGAGATATCCTTAGACATGGTCAGCAGAAACGAGAATAATCTACTCCAGTCCCGTAGACTAATAGAGAGTTCAGTTGGAGTGTCCCTGATGGTCACCCCTCATTGACAAGAACTTGATTAAGGCCGGGGGACACAACGAACCAAATTTTGTGAAAACATCAAGAAAGATGAGGTCGATAGTCCGCTTGCAAATAATGTAAATAACAGATCCTCATATCAGAAACCAACTTTATATGTTATTATTCTTCAAAATACTATATTCCTTCCGGGTATAGGTGACCATGGCTCTCCACGGCTTCCATTTCTTTATTATCTGTTGTGACCAAGTATATTGTTAAAGAATAACAAAACAAGAGGTTGCAGATAAATAGTGTATTGAACAGAAGTGTGTTACACGACTTGGGAGTGTGTGTCGGTTGACCAGCGTTCAGTCTATATTTCCCACGACGCCTACTTTTTCCTACTACCTTTATAGTAAGTGGAAGAGTCCACAATAGCCTCATTAGAGGGAAGACACCACAACAGTATCCGAGAATTCCCATGGCATCTGGACAAAGATAATGGAGTAATTTGTCACTGCCTTCTCCACAGTTAGGAATTATCAATTTCCTTGACTGAATGTAACCCATGGACTCTAGTCTACCCGTTTAACTGATAAATGAGGTAGAGAAAGAAATGCATGCCTTTCTCAAAGACATTTGTGGGAAGTGATTTGGGGAGAAGAGACTAGACCCAAATTTGAACCCGGCTCGCCGATCACACTTTCATGGCTCTTCACATCTTCCTATCCGTTGTTGATCTTAGCAGCTTTTATTCCTTTATATTATCACTCTCTGTTCTGATATTCATTTTTTTAAGCATATCACCCCAGGCAAGGCGAGAGTGATCCTTACAGAGGATTAAGACCAAGAGTAAAGAGGGTGTTTGGAGAAAGGATGTAGAGAAAGACGGGGATCAGGATCAAGGCATAAGAAGATGTCGATTGTCATTACATTTGAATATTTGAAGATTATAGCTATCAGGGAAGCAAGAAAGAGGAAGGGAGTTTCACTGTCGGGAAGTGCGAGATAAGAAACTGTTGGAGTAGAAAAGACGGCTACATTTAATCGTTTCGACAGTGAAAGAGTGGACAGTGCTGTCAACCTAGTGTCACTCTTAAATTCATTCAGTTTGGGAACCAGCGAAAGTTGCTCGTCTGAGCAGTTGCCGTGAAAGTATTTGTAGAAAAGACAGAGGGAAGCAATCGTTAAACATGTTTCTCGCTATTTCCTTCTGTTTATGGAACGCCATTATAAATTGCAGAAAAAATTCAACACATTTAAGTAATATCACGAAAACTCAAAATTGATTCATTTTTGTTCACAAAGTCATCTCCAGATTTAATTTTTCACATTCACATTTATTAACCAATCAGCAACTTTATGTCAAACGCTTTTAAGACCTTTGAAATTTCAGACAAGCATATGTGTTGTCTGCTACGAAACTTGAAAGCTCACTCTAGAAAATGATCCACAATATTTTCCCTCCTAAAAAAATTATATATTTTAAAATTAGAAATACTATTTATTAACCAATAAAACCTCTGAATTTAGCAAATTTAACTTTTAGATCCTTGGAACATTTTCTCTTTTATGAATACAATCGCGTAAATTTGCAAATTTAGTATTTAGTTTTTTCGGTGAACCTTTGACCAGGTGTCTACACATCTAATTACTCAAACCTTCCGTCTATACAATTACTTAACCTTCACATATTTATCGTATAACGCATTACAAAATCCTAGTGGCTTTAAAGTAAATTAAGCAGCACACAAAGAACATAGGAGCGGAGTTATGTAAACAATATGTTAGTAGTAGTTATAACATTGCCTGCTGGCATGCTGACTACTAGAAATTACACGCATTCATAAAACAACGTAAATCCGTGACACTCTCCTTATGTAAACACATTTCGTTTCTTCTCTCATACTAAAACAATTTATTTTGTAGAGTTGTTCATAACAAAAACAAAAATATTTTGACGAGATTTTGTTTCAAAAAGATTCTTTGTAATTCGTTTCTTTCAACTTGAAGGAAAACAAGTGCTCAATAATAATTTTTATTTTTTATTTAAATTTGTATAGTTGTGTTTGAATGTTGTTTATTTCATCGCTTTTCATACGCTTAGCCCTCGACATGTTATTCTCTCCCACTTGCCTTAGGTGCGTTTCCAAGCCTTCTTTCCTAATCAGATATCCGAGAAATTCACATTCAAATATCAAATAAGAGTCATTTAAATTTTTGCATTTTGTAAATTTTTTCTACAAGAATTATATAAGTGAAAATATCTCTAAACTCTAAACTCCTGGCTTTAGTTTAAACTGATACATTATTTTGTCACATATGTTAACTTTATTCTTAAAGCTCATATTTTTTATTCAGAGAAAGAAATAGAAAGTTTCCAACATGTTTTCATGAAAATTCTACTTTCCAAAATTATAGTACATTATTATAGATGTTAAAAAGTAAAACATTAATTTAAACTGACGCCAGGGGAATTGAAGTTAAACTGTCGTTTGCTTTTTTTCCATATATTTTGTCTATATGGCCTAAAGTTCGTATTTTATTGATATCAGATGAAAACTTGGAAAACTTCCAACAAATTTCAATGAAATTTTCACTTTGTAATTTGATTGTTTATAATTATTATTTAGATATATTGGAAAACAGGCAGCGTCAGTTTAAACAGAAGGATATGGCACCACGATTTATTCAAGGGGTCTCAATGTATAGACATTTTCAATATTTACTAATAGGATGTCAAACTACATGAAAGATTTTTATTTGAAAATAGCAGACAAGCCCACTTATTTTGAGCCTTGGCACATGTTCAGATTGATTGCTCTTCTGGCCCAGAAAATAATGCCAATTGATTTTACAGTCCTTTTAGAAAATAAACATTGCACTCGGTGTCAAAGCTGGAAATTGATGAGATAAGTATTGACACCAAAAACCAGTTTCAAAACTTTTATCACTTTTTGAGCATTTAGTTTTAAATATCGTCTGCAGCAATGTCGTCGAGGAATACTTAATTGCCACAGGTTTTTTCTTACAAACTAACCTCCAAATTTTACTATTTAAAGAATAATCAAAGTTAATATCTTTTTTATATGATACATTGAATGGAAAATATATTTAAACCAGAATTCTAATCACAATAAGCAAAATATGCATTTTTTTTACTGCATTCGAAAATAAAGCTTTGTGTTAAAAAATTGTAATATCTTCTCTATGAATATGATTAGTTAGATCATTTATTAGATGATAATTAATAAAATCCAAAAAATAGATAAAAGTGCATCATACCATAATACTGCTGGGCACAAATTATGGGACAAAATGTTTTAAATTTGCATTGTTTATAGAAAATCATACTAAAACTGCAGTACTGTATGACATAATTCAGTAAATTTCCCTTTAAAGTAAATGAAGGTCTTATTTGATGGCACAATGATTTAGTAATACTGTACTTTTGTCATGCATCTTGTCCATATACAATTTGTAAAGTTTTATTAAATTATAAATTTTATAAGGTTGTGCTATAAAGACTTTCACTGATCACGGGATTAAAATTCCAATGCTACGATTTGGAACTTAAACTTAATCTTTTAAACTCGTTTCTTCAAGAACCGAGTTCGAATTCCAGTCGAATCCATTACATTCACTTACGTGATAATAACCTTGCGAAAGGTATGAATCTTCTTCTTCTCCCCCAAGCTATGGGTAAATAGCAGGACAGAACAACGAACGAAATAAAGGGTTCAGTTCGACATTCCAAACACCTGAAGAAGGCCGGAGCGTACAACGGTAGAAACGTTGGGATAAATATGGCAACAAAGATGAGGACAATAGTTCGAATAATGTAAATAGTGTGATTCCTCTAATATAAAACATTTCCAAACGGCTCTACTTCAAAATGCAATGTGCGTTATTCATTGAAACATCGATCTCAAGAACTGCTTGCTAAAAAGATTTCCTTGGAGATCGATAGAAAATTTTTATCAATGTTTCTGCTTTCGTGGAGATTGTCGACATCCGCCATCTTTTAGAATGATGCGAGCGGACATTTTGAAATGTTACCTCTTCTTCAAACTAATTCGAGCAATGATGAGTTGCGTTGGCGGATCTGTATGAAACGCTATTCTAAATTTTCCTTCCGCTTCAGGTACATCCAGTAGGAATTGAGGTTGAAAATTATTTTTTATTTATAATCAAGTGCATCTGAAAATAAGAAAAAAAATATTTAAGGCTTTGTGAATCATAAAATTATATATACATTTTTAGAACGGCTCTACATGTTACAGCCATGTAAAACCATATATACATAATCTTGAACTGCCATTCACATACAAACTTTGGACGATTGTCCACACTATAACCATGGTCAACATTTTTGTTGAACGTTCCACAGTCGTGGCCTTGCGCCCGACTAGACAAATCTTAAACTCCTTATTGTTACGTATATAATAATTTTAATGCATCGAATATGGAAATAATTTGTGTGATTATAAATGTTTTAAATTAGAGGTAAAGTCTTTCTCCGGGGGTATCTGGGTTAGTCAAACACAAGGTCAAACCAGCGGTGTACCTTAATGAAGCATGGCTGTTGCAGTGATGTG
>CAHIKZ030002013.1:1302500-1307500 GCA_903632075.3 Acanthosepion pharaonis | reverse complement strand
TTCAAATGGAATAAGATCATTCTAAATTTCAGAATTTCACTATTGCCCATCAAAATGACTGGAAGAAAGCGATCTTAAAACGACAATTAAGGTAACAAAGCGTAAACGAAATAGCTCCAGTTTGTTCAATTTAGGAAACTTAGCATTACAGCCAAAGTATTTTAAAATGCTGCCAATGACGAAGAAGAAAATGAAAAATACCTAACAACAAATCGAATATACCAGCAAAATTTATATTATTTTTATTTATTTGTTATGTAACTAAATAAAATAATTGTCAATAATGTTTCCATAAAACTTTTTTACTGTAATAAATTCTTAATAAATATTATAATTATTTTACTTAAGTGTAAGTTAATTCTACATTTACAATTCCTTATGGCTAACCATGAAAAGAAATGTTGATCAACACTGCCTAAAACCTTTAAGCGCGTATTACTGCAAAATTATCAAATGTTGAATACGCCCCTCCTCCTCCGAACACGTCATATAACCTAAACACATTATTGAAAAAAAAAAAAAAACCCCAAAAACAACAAAACCAAAGCAAATTATTAAATAAAAAAATAATAATTTAAAAAAATATTTTTCAAAATTTAAAATTCCCAGTGTCTCTCGTTCAATGCATAGGTGTTGTCGTATTAACGTAAACAAACCTTGACCGATGAAATCCTAAGTGACTTTTAGTACTTTACAACGTCATCAGAAGCATATTGTGTCTGTGTACATAGTTTGGAAAATAAAATATTTCTATATCTCTAGATACATATATAAAAAATGCATGCATTCAGTTAAAAGTAAAAAGAAAAAAATTATCCTTGATAATGGCTAAAAATATAGCTGAAATCATTTGGACATACACAAAAATTCGGATAATTTCTAAATAATTTATGTCCAGAAAAGAAAAAAAAATATGAGAACACAAGAGAAAAATTAATAAATAAAAAACTTAGCCGCAGTACATTTTTCGGACTATTGTCCTCATCTTTGTCTTCATATTTATTACAACGTTTCGGCCGTTGTACGCTCCGGTCTTCTTCAGGTGATTGGAATGTCGAAGTGAACCATTTATTGCGCTCACTGGGGTAGACTGTTCTTTATCCACTGTGCCACGTGTCCCTACTGGATAAAGGCGTTAGTTAGATCCAGTGAAATTACCCAAATAGTGTGAGTTCAATACCCGGTTAAGGCAGTGGGGAACTTTCAGAGGGAAATTAACAAGGAGATAACTGATAACTGATATCCATTAAAAAATGTAATATATATGGCGACAAAGATGAGGAAAATAGTCCAAATAATGTAAATAGTGTACATAATACCTCATCTCAGAAATATAGACAGATACTGAAAGGCCGAAACGTTTTAATAAATATGGCGACAAAGATGAGGACAATAGTCCGAATAATGTAAATAGTGTACATAATACCTCATCTCAGAAATATAGACAGATACTGAAAGGCCGAAACGTTGTAATAAATATGGCGACAAAGATGAGGAAAATAGTCCAAATAATGTAAATAGTGTACATAATACCTCATCTCAGAAATATAGACAGATACTGAAAGGCCGAAACGTTGTAATAAATATGGCGACAAAGATGAGGACAATAGTCCGAATAATATAAATAGTGTACATAATACCTCATCTCAGAAATATAGACAGATACTGAAAGGCCGAAATATTGTAATAAATATGGCAACAAAGATGAGGACAATAGTCCGAATAATGTAAATAGTGTACATAATACCTCATCTCAGAAATATAGACAGATACTGAAAGGCCGAAACGTTGTAATAAATATGGCGACAAAGATGAGGAAAATAGTCCAAATAATGTAAATAGTGTACATAATACCTCATCTCAGAAATATAGACAGATACTGAAAGGCCGAAACGTTGTAATAAATATGGCGACAAAGATGAGGACAATAGTCCGAATAATATAAATAGTGTACATAATACCTCATCTCAGAAATATAGACAGATACTGAAAGGCCGAAATATTGTAATAAATATGGCAACAAAGATGAGGACAATAGTCCGAATAATGTAAATAGTGTACATAATACCTCATCTCAGAAATATAGACAGTTAACCGCAGTACCTTGTCAGATATTTTTAACGAAAGCGTTGCTTCGTGGTCGCATGATAATTGGGAGTTCAATCCTAGGTGTGGTTAGTACAGACTTAGAATCAGTAGAAACGGGACGAGCACACTGAGCAGTATCAAAAAGATTTAAAAAAAGACCAGATATGTGCAAAGTAGATTAAATGAAGGCTTCTGATCGAAATTATCTGAAATCATTTAAAGCTCATTAAGCATCTGTCTATTTCTCTGAAATGAGGTATAAGGATTACTTGCATTATTTACATTATTCGGACTGATGTCCTCATCTTTATTGCAATATTCACAATGATTCGGCCCTTGTACGCTCCCGCCATCTTCAGGTGATTGGATCTCTGACATGACGTATAATGATTACTTGCATTGTTTACATTATTCGGACTGTTATTCTGATCTTCATTGCTATATTCACAAGGTTTCGGCCGTTGTACGCCCCGGTCTCCTTCAGGTGATTGGGATTTCGAAACCAGTGGATAAAGATGTTGTTTAGATCCAGTGACTAGACTAAAGGAGTTGTGAGTTCAATACCAGGCCACAGCAGTGATGAACAAAAAAAAAAAAAAAAATTGAAGGATTGCGTCAAAAGGAACCAACTGAGACATCCAGAAGAGACATGGCCCGTGGAAGTAGGACAATCTCTACTGGTGGACGAAATAAAGTGTTCGGTTCGAAATTCCAATCAACTGAAAAAAAGCCGGAGCGTACAACGTTGAAACGTCGTAGCTGTCCCGGCAGCCGACAGCCGGGCTACGGGTCCAGCTATCAGCAGCAGTTCTAGTCACTAACCATTATTTGCTACTCCAGTTCACAAGCGGCCGACGTTAGAGCCATCCTCCCCCGCAGCAACGATATGCAATTCAGGATAACACTTTTCAGCGACAACAAAACTGTCCTTTTCAGGACAACGCCTCACAGCGACGCCAAAACACTACTTTTCCGGACAACAATCTCCAGTGACTACAAAACTGTTCTTTACAGGACAACGCTGAGCAGCGACTAAAAAACTGCTCTTTTCAGGACAACGCTCTTCAGAGACTACAAAATTCCCCTTTTTAGGACAACAATCTCCAGTAACTGAAAAAATGTCCTTTTCAGGAAAAAGCTCTTCAGAGACTCAAAATTATCATTTTCATGACAGCCATCTTCAGGTACTACAAAAGTGTCCTTTTCAGGACAACGCTCTTCAGAGACTACAAAATTCTCCTTTTCTGGACAACAATCTCCAGTAACTGCAAAACTGTCCTTTTCAGGACAACGCTCTTCAGAGACTCTAAAATTATCATTTTCATGACAGCCATCTTCAGGTACAACAAAAGTGTCCTTTTCAGGACAACGCTCTTCAGAGACTACACAATTCTCCTTTTCAGGAAAACAATCTCCAGTAACTGAAAAAATGTCCTTTTCAGGACAAAGCTCTTCAGAGACTCTAAAATTATCATTTTCATGACAGCCATCTTCAGGTACTACAAAAGTGTCCTTTTCAGGACAACGCTCTTCAGAGACTACAAAATTCTCCTTTTCTGGACAACAATCTCCAGTAACTGCAAAACTGTCCTTTTCAGGACAACGCTCTTCAGAGACTCTAAAATTATCATTTTCATTACAGCCATCTTCAGGTACTACAAAAGTGTTCTTTTCAGGACAACGCTCTTCAGAGACTACACAATTCTCCTTTTCAGGACAACAATCTCCAGTAACTGAAAAAATGTCCTTTTCAGGAAAAAAGCTCTTCAGAGACTCAAAAATTATCATTTTCATGACAGCCATCTTCAGGTACTACAAAAGTGTCCTTTTCAGGACAACGCCTTCAGAGACTACAAAATTCTCCTTTTCTGGACAACAATCTCCAGTAACTGCAAACTGTCCTTTTCAGGACAAAGCTCTTCAGAGACTCTAAAATTATCATTTTCATGACAGCCATCTTCAGGTACAAATAAAAGTGTCCTTTTCAGGACAACGCTCTTCAGAGACTACACAATTCTCCTTTTCAGGAAAACAATCTCCAGTAACTGAAAAAATGTCCTTTTCAGGAAAAAGCTCTTCAGAGACTCAAAATTATCATTTTCATGACAGCCATCTTCAGGTACTACAAAAGTGTCCTTTTCAGGACAACGCTCTTCAGAGACTACAAAATTCTCCTTTTCTGGACAACAATTCCAGTAACTGCAAACTGTCCTTTCAGGACAACGCTCTTCAGAGACTCTAAAATTATCATTTTCATGACAGCCATCTTCAGGTATAAATAAAAGTGTCCTTTTCAGGACAACGCTCTTCAGAGACTACACAATTCTCCTTTTCAGGAAAAAATCTCCAGTAATCTGAAAAAATGTCCTTTTCAGGACAAAGCTCTTCAGAGACTCAAAATTATCATTTTCATGACAGCCATCTTCAGGTACTACAAAAGTGTCCTTTTCAGGACAACGCTCTTCAGAGACTACAAAATTCTCCTTTTCTGGACAACAATCTCCAGTAACTGCAAAACTGTCCTTTTCAGGACAACGCTCTTCAGAGACTCTAAAATTATCATTTTCATTACAGCCATCTTCAGGTACTACAAAAGTGTTCTTTTCAGGACAACGCTCTTCAGAGACTACAAAATTCTCCTTTTCTGGACAACAATCTCCAGTAACTGCAAAACTGTCCTTTTCAGGACAACGCTCTTCAGAGACTCTAAAATTATCATTTTCATGACAGCCATCTTCAGGTACAACAAAAGTGTCCTTTTCAGGACAACGCTCTTCAGAGACTACACAATTCTCCTTTTCAGGAAAACAATCTCCAGTAACTGAAAAAATGTCCTTTTCAGGACAAAGCTCTTCAGAGACTCTAAAATTATCATTTTCATGACAGCCATCTTCAGGTATTACAAAAAGTGT
>CAHIKZ030002013.1:1207500-1297500 GCA_903632075.3 Acanthosepion pharaonis | reverse complement strand
ATTATTATTATATTATTATTATTATTATTCCGCACAGCTTTTCCTTTTCAATCGGAGATATTGCATTATGGGTGTTCTCAGTCAAGTCGTATGACCTCCACCCAGCCTTAATACGCCCCCAGAACTTCTGCTTATGAACAGAAATATACAGTGTGACAGCCTCTCGGGGACGTGTTTAATAATAATAATAATAATAATAATAATAATAATAATAATAATATTTATTATTATTATTATTATTATTATTATTATTCCGCACGGTTTTTCATTTTCAATATTGCATTATGGATGTTCTCACTCAAGTCGTATGGCCTCAGACAGATTTCGCAGAATATTTGCACAGTCAAGCAACGCGGTATTCTGAAGCGATGGGATACAAGGCTTTATACTGATATAATGTAGGCCTTTAGGTTCGGTGGTACAGACCCCGAACGCCCATGTGATAACTAGAACAGCAGTAACCTGAATATAAAGTAAAAAAGTAGAAACATGTAGATTTTCAAGGTAATATTATATCCATGTTTAATTTATGAAAACAGAAAAAAAAACTTTTCGAATAAAACCATCCTTACTATTTGATTCGGTTATATCCAAAAGATTGATTAACCAAACCGAGTGAGATTTGCTTATAAAGATATATGTTTGAGTCTATTATTCATACATCTGTAGTTTCTTCTTCCATTTAGCAGGTTGTGCAGAGAAAGATTTTTACTTTTCTCGATCGAGTTCTGATGTGTGTGGAGCGATAACCGGTTATCACGTTCTGTTCATTTGCATCTTATTATTACCAAGTCTTTTTCCGCACGCTTTTTCGTTTTCAAGCGGCGACATTGCATTACACGCGACCTCAAACAGATACCATCTTTGGTAGAATATTTGGTGGGCCAAGCAACATAGACTCCTGAAGCGATGAAATACTTGGTTTTATACCGATTTTCGTAATGTTGGCCGTTAGGTTCGGTAGTTTTGATCTCTACGCCCCATTAATAACTGGACAATAAATGCCTGAACGTCCCAAATTTTGACAACATCAATTCGGAGTTCAGTGTACTGTTTAAGCTTTCCAATTTCTTTGGCTTTGATATTGATCACCAGGAACATTCACATCGATATGGAGGCGTTTCCTTGTTTTTATTTTTATTTTTTCAACGACATGTCTTGTTTTATTTTCGTGAAATTATTCTAAAAGCGCTAATTATGGGGGTGTAATAACAAAAGAGAGAAAGAGAATGTTTAAGGAAGTTTTATTCTGCCTAAAATAATTGATACAAGCGTAGTGACTATTTATAGTCCTCTACAAACGAAAGATTTCTCCACGCTCCTCAAAACCACCAGAACAGAAGCCTTGCTGCCGGATGTAGTTTATCGTCATACCCAGGACAGATCAGATATGGCAACAATATTCAATATACTCACTAATGGTAGATTTATAAATGTGCAAGATGGAATCTGACGAGAACAAATTTTGGCACGAAACAGCAAACCAACCTTCCTTGCAGCAGACGTTGCAATTGTCTTGATATAGACAATGGTGTCAAGAAGGCGTAGAATGTTGTTCTCCTGAATTTCAGCATCAGCCCATCACTGAATGCAGGCAGAAAAAAATTCTCTATGGTGATTAAATGAAAGCAATTTTGTTCTGGAGGCGTTCAAATTCACGAGTCATTTCTTGCCCAAGTTAACAACTGATTAGAAGTCCTTTTCAAGAATAGTTGCCAGGTTTACTTTAATGGATCTGTTTGATTTACTACTAAAGCAGGGGTAGTGTCATCTGCATAAATACCTAGTTGGGAGCAATTTTCATCTGCCCTTCTTTCGTTTAATATATTCTGTGAGTTTCAAATTTTCTAAGACATCTTTCCTCATTATTGTGCCCAGAAATTTCAACTGTCTCTTTCTGATGATACGTATAAGTGTACTTGTTTGCATATTGTCTAAAACTTCCCCATTGCGCACATGCTCAATCTATGGTATCCTTAGCATTCTTTTGAAAATCTGTTACCTCAAGTCTCTTGAGCATTCACTGCTATATAGTAGGACTGATATTACAGTCCAATACACTTTCCTTTGTTTCTAAAGAAATATTTCTGTCTCTTACACCCTTGTGCAAATTAATTGAAACAACCGCTTTAGTTTGCTTTCTTCCACCATACGGTCAGTTTTAGACACACTAAAATGGCAGGGTGTAATCGATTTCTATTTTTCCTCAGATTAGCTCATTTGCAATGGTGCGCAGTAATATGAATCTATTTTCGGGGTGTACGATGAAATTTGTTTGGCCTTGAAAAATATTGCGTCATCTGAGATTGCATCAGATTTTTATCCCGTTCAAGCCATATTGTCTCGACTGTCGATTAGTTGTCCTGTGACCATTGTCTGTGATGGGCCTTACTCCAACGAAGCGTACGAAAATTTGTAACTCTGTACGAACACACTGACAAGTCTTAACAGTGAGCAAATCAAAGTACTGTAGATTCTCCTGATTTAAATCCAATCGAGAATCTGTGGTCAATCTGCAAGTAACGACTTCGTGGAATTGACATACGAAGTACTAACATGTGCGCTGGGTCATGTTTCATCGGAAAAATACAAAAAAATTGTAAATAATTACGGAGTTATTCGTTAAGTCCCAATTAATTTGTAATACTTTTCTTAGCTTTCAGAAGACATATGTCGCTAATCACAACGCGCCTTTGCAAATTCCGTCCTATGTTTAAACATTTCCTAGTTATTTAAATTTTTGTACTTGAATTGTATTGTACTTCCCATTTGTAATTCACATGTTGGGCTGTTTCTTTTGCTGACAACCATACATTCTATCTTATGACAATTGATGCTTAGTCCCTTTTTCTCGCCCTCCTTTACTAACTTCTGTAGGTATCCCTGTTATTTACTTTCTGTATCTGCTATTAGCACTGTAACATCTGCATATCTAATGTTCACATTGTGACCGCCAATAATGAATCCTGGTAGGTCTGGTGAAAGGACACACCCTTGTCTTACGCTATTTTCTATTTGTTGTATATTTATGCAAGCAGTCCCCTGTATAGGTTCTAGATCAGGTGTCGGCTACATTTTGCTAACTATGTGTCGATTTAGGATTTAAAAATCATTCAGTGTACCAACAGCATACGTATTTGTGAAGGTCAATATACCTGTTGTACAATATATTTTATATAGTAATATAGAGTATGTATAATTTAGTATATATTAAAATTGAAACAGCTAAATATATTTGCGTTGTAGTAGTTATTTGTTCAGACTTCCTGATTTCATTTGCAACTGCGTGTCATTGGAAATTGCTGGGTGTGCCGTAGGTTGCCGTCAACAGTTCTTTATGTGACATGCTTTATTAACCACCAGCTCTGCCACCCAGCGAATCTATGCATCATCATCATCATCATCCTGATATAGATTTAGCATGTTGGTGTATAAGTTTCGTATGATTTCGTTTATTTTTAGTTGTTTTTCTTTTTATACCTGTATATGTATGTTTGTATATTTTTATATATGTATTTACAGATATATAGCTTAGTGGTTACAACGTTTGCATTCTGACCATTGGACCCGGGTTCGAATCTCATCATGTTTGATTCATCAGGAAGGAATGTTCCCGACGTTATCGGACTGGAGGGGTCGAACCCAGCGTGCGGTACCTTTGAAAATTCCAGAAAACCATACCACGGTTTGACCCAAGACTTGTAAGTGAAATTGTGTAGACGGAGCCCTTGGAGGCCATCGATAGCTGTGCTAGCACGAAGTCACAAGTCATCGTGCCCGAGGGCTTGAGCGTGCTGGCCTTGTTCAAATTGTTGATCACGCTAGATAACTATTTCTTTCCCAGAACTGTAACTAAGGTCTGCTCAGCATAGTTGCAGTATAAACTACAGGTGGGCTCTGTAGGTGTTGAATAAACAAGTCAATCTGGACTAACTAGACACTTGGAGATGCCTAACTAGAGAATACTGGAGGCACAAACGCCACCACAATCAATTGCTTATATATACTATAATCAATCAAATCGTTTGCCACCTTCTAGAGCCACTGTCAATCTCATAACGGCATAAGGATACAGAAGGTGCTTATCCCCCTTTCGTGAAAATAAGTCGCGTCGGTCACGTGACGGCCGCTTAGCGAGGTCATTCCATACAGTGACTAAAGAGGCAGTCAAAATTCAGTTCTTCTTGCAGCAGCGAAACCGAAAAGTTGCTTTCTTTAGCCCCCACAAACGATGTCTCGTGTCGAGGCTAAATCTGCCTCCTCAGCAAATTACAAGTATATGGTTCCTGTTTATCTTTGGATAGACAATAGATATAGAAAGAATCTCCAGCTCGCAGTCCAGAGTTAATCCGAGCCTGGGGCATAGATGAATCTGCTCAGTTTGAATCTGGATTCCCAAACATGGCTTCTCCAGCTACAGGAGTATCTCCATATATGTAAGACCCTTCGTTTTTGTTTCTCCTTATGCTTTACTTTGCTATCTAGATATATGTGATACATTAAACAAAGTATGTTTGTCATTCCTTTTCCTTTCAGCCATTCCTTTCCGTCCGTGAGATACAATGTTATTATATCAGAGATATAACATTGTCCATAACTGTGGAAACGTCAAAATGAGACTAAAACTTTCTCCAATAGCAACTTCTCTTTACAACCATAAATGATACTCATAAGCATTTAATGAGCCGTCATATATATTGTATATTTTAAGACATTTTTATGTTTATACATTCTTTTTATAGATACAAATATTTAATATTTAAGTAAATGCTCTGAACAACATTTACCGACCTGAATTTCCGAGAAATCTTCATAGAAAATCTTCGTCCTCCGACAGGATTCGAACCTGTATCCTATACGGAACTGTCATTTAGCTTGACGTATCTTTAACCGATTTGGCCACAGAGGAGCGTTCGGTTAGCAAGGTCGAATTTACTGTCTTTAAACTTCAATCTTCCATGAATCTGTCACGTACATTCATATCTGCTCATGGCGTATCAAACGTAAACAAATGACGTCACACATTATGAAATGGACAAAGTCCGACAATTATTTTAAGACATTTTTATGTTTATACATTCTTTTTATAGATACAAATATTTAAGTAAATGCTCTGTTTATAATAAACAGTATTAAACAACATTTACCGACCTGAATTTCCGAGAAATCTTCATAGAAAATCTTCGTCCTCCGACAGGATTCGAACCTTCATCCTATACGGTACCGTCATTTAGCTTGACGTGCCTTTAACCGATTTGGCCACATTCTCATTGAAGTCAACAGTTAGAGGCGACAGTCTGTTTCATGCTAGACGCAATCGTCAGGCCACGACTTCAATGTTCACTTTTATATTTACACACGCTCTATTTCTGATATTGATCACTTTATTCCATAAATATACCACACCTTAAGACTATATTTCTTCATATATATATATATATATATATATATATACATGTCATTATATATATATCATATATACATATATCATATATATTATATATATATATATATATATATATATATATATATATATATATATAATAACATATAGCACGCTTCGATGGGAGAAAAGCTGTATATTGACGCTTTGATCGTAAGCGAGCGTCTTGAATAATTGCTTCTCTATAACTAAATAATTATTTGACGGGTAATATTCTAGTTATGAAATAAAGCGAGATTTTTCACCATAACTTGACCAAAATGTTTTAGCTCTAAATTTATCACACTCACAACTGTCTGAAAGAATCGACCAAAATCGCCTTTATGCATAAATCTCATCAATTCGTTCCATCTAAAATTTAACCGCTGGGCTCATCCCGTGATCACTTGACAAGATGTCATCATTGAACACGTTCAGATCGAAAGATCCCAATCAAAGTTCGTGTTATACGGCACAAATTACTTGTCAGATCGAAAGATCAACAAGACTTGATCTGTGATCATCGGCCGCCATCTTTTCTTATCTCCGGCAGACAACGGCTTCATTTACATTCCAAACACTCGATTCCTTTCTTAATCCCTTTTCTTTCAATTCTTTTCTTTCTTTTTATTCTGTCCTTTTTCCTCTTCATTTTATTTTTTTCCTTTCTGTTTCTTTTTTTTTTTTAAATCTTTTCTTATCTCTTTTTTTTTTTTTTTTTTTACACTAACAGGAAATAAAGTTGTAACACCCTGATGAATGACCTGGGTATATTTTGGGCAGAAAGGCCGGGAACCTGATGAACTGAGGACTGAGGGTGAAGTTAATCCGCTTCATATACGTCAAATACTTGCAATAAAGTTAAAATAATGAAACTACATATCTGCGCTTGTTCATGGCACACATCTCGGAAATTCCCAACGAACCAGTGAACAAAATAAATTAGAATAAATAAATAATAGTGATAAAGTATAAAATTCTGAGAAATTGGGAAAGATTAGCAAGGGAAGTAATGGTAGTACCTGTGATCATTAGAAGACTGGAGTTTTGTACAAAACAGGGAAAATCTCGAGATATCGGAATCTGATTTGTAAAGAGTAGCATTAGAAAAAGCCTGGCTAATCGGAATAAGCGAGGATACACTGGGAAGCGTTGGATAGCACCTGTCGGTGAAAAAGTGGTTTTCCAAGCGTAGCGTAGATGTGGCACAAGGCCGAAAGTAGGGGGCGCCCAGTGAGGATTCAACTCCCTACTCAGACGTAATTGTTCTAGCGAGACAACCTTGTTAACCATTACACCACCTCGAGGTGACCCTGTCGGTGATAAAAATGACTGGAATGCTTTCTTCCGTCACCTGAATATAAACTTTTTTCTGTCAACAACCAACATCATACCTTCTGAATAATAATAATAATAATAATAATAATAATAATGGTTGGAGCCCTCGGATTGGTTGGAAAAGATTCCAGTAGACTAATTGAAGGGAAATCAAAGGAATAATAATAATAATGTTATATCTATGTCAGAAATTTTTTAGGCTCTCCATTTAATCTGTTTACAGATATTAGCTTGTATATAAATTTTATCTCTGCAAATATACGCATATATACATTTTAATGAAAGACGAAATTACTATACACATTGCAATGGCATCGTGCATCTTAAAGAACACAACAGTGAGACAATTATGATCTATTGTCTTACAATCTCTTGGGGTTTCACGTTGAAATTTGGAGGCAGCCCTACCCCTTAAAACATACAAGCAGATTCCAATAATAATAATAATAATAATAATAATAACAATGAGAAATAATTTGGAAAAATATCTAGACTTAGCAAGTGAACTTAAAAAAATGTGGAAGATGGCTTCAGTGGTGCCCATAATAATTGGAGCACTTGGAATAGCTCTGATGAGCCTTTTTAACTTAATATTGGGAGAATCGGAAATTTGAATAAGAACCGAAGTCTTTTAGACGATAGTATTACTAAAATCACCTCAAATCCTAAGACGAGTGCAGGGATATCTGGAATTGACATACTGTCGTAATAAACATTCAAATATTAATAATAATAATAATAATAATAATAATAATAATAATAATATGGATTGACTTACCAAAAAGAGAACACATCGCTGACCCAGAGGAAACTGGATACAAATGCCTTGGTATTCAGGAGTTGAATGACATCCTTGGGAGACAGATGAAAGAACTGATTACAGAGATATACATGAAAAGGTTACGGCTTCTGAAATCTAAGAAAGATGCCCATAATAATATAACCGGTGTCAGCATTCCCGCGTTGTATCTGGTAAGGTATAGTGAAGGGGTAATTGAGTGAACAAAGAAGGATTTACAAACTCTGAATAGAAATAACTGAACACTGCTTTTAGAGAATGATGCTCTGCACCAAATGTCAAATATGATAAGATTATATGAAAAGGAGGTAAAGGACTTAATACAAATTCAGTCTGGAAGAACATCAAGCATCAAAAGTGAAATCTGACAAAGTGGAAAATAACACCCACATCATTAGCGCTTTTTGACTGCTTGGAAAGAAAGAATAAAAACGCCGCCATTATTAAAAAAAAAAATCTCTTGCCTTAGTGCAAACTGTGCAAATATGGCATGGCAGGCTCTAGCTGTGAACTGTAGGGCTAAGGAATGTAACTCGATAGAACATTTGCCAAAGCAATAGCGATAGACCCATCTAGGTACTGACTAAGTTCGACGTTGCTTAACTTCGGTGATCGTGCAAGAAATGGTTGCCAAACTAATAGCGAGAGGTTTTAGTGTGAGGCTAGCAATGTTTAATCTATGGGGTAAATATTTGCTGAAAAATAATATATAAATATATATTTATATTCCAAACATTATATATATATATACACACACACACACACACACACACACACACACACACACACACACACATATATATATATATATATATATATATATATATATATATATATACAGGGTGTCCATAAAGTTTGTGTGCACTTTAAAAAATTATAACTTTATTTGTATTTATGATAGAAATAATCTGTAAAAAGTGTTATAAAGTTTAATGTACCTAGTTTTAAGTATAGCTAAAATAACTAATGTGATTTCAGGTATTACTGTAAATCAGTTGGCAAATTTTTCCGTGAACTGCAAAATCGTATAACCCTTTGTATTGCTAATGATGGAGGACATGTGGAAACTTAAATAAAATTTCAATAAAACCTTAAAAAATATAGATTTACTTCTTTCTAATCCTTTTTACAAATTATTTCTATCACAAATACAAATGAATTTATAAATTTTTTAAAGTGCACACGAACTTTATGAACAGCCTGTATATATTTTATAATAATTTTTGTTAAAAATATGATTCCATCGTGATACAGAAATTACTATGTTTCGAAACTAAGCAGCAGTATTGGAGTTTAATTCCAATATTAAACCTTAACCACTGGCTGGCAGTTTCATCCTCAAACCTTGTTTTGGAATATCTATGGTATGGAATGAATAAAAGAACTTCGGATCATCAATCTAACAGTTCTTTCCTATTGTATCAACACACACACACACATATATATATTATTGTTATTATATAAATATAAATATATAAATGTTTGATTAAGTTATTTATATACTTTCTCATATGATCTTATTTTTTTTTCAGTAGATAAATTATACAAAACCATATTTTACTGTATACTTATATGTTTGCAGTTGGTATGTTTTGAAAATAAAACATTCTATAATGCTAAATGCATACACACAGCAATCTATTTCCAGTGAACAGATGCTATATTTCATCCTTGAAAATGGTTAAATGTATAGCCGAAAGCGGTTGGAAAACATTATGATACTTTTTGTGTAATCTATCTACTGAAAAGAAAAAAATTATATATAAAAGTGAACATTGAAGTTAACACTCAGAGGCGACTGGCTATTTCATATTAGACAATCGTCAGGCGGCCTGACAATTGCGTCTAGCCTGAAACAGTCTGTCGCCTCTGAATGTTGACTTCAATGTTCACTTTTATATTTATATTTACATACGCTCTATCTCTGATATTGAGCACTCTATCCCATAAATATAGCCCACCTTAAAACTATATTTCTTCATATATATATATATATATATATATATATATATATATATATATAATTATTCCTATCTCTACCTTCCTTCTCGACCATATCTATCATCCTCCATCCCTTCTCTATGCACCTTACATCAACTTAAATCTACCCCTCAAAAGCTGGTATAATAATAATAATAATATATGAATTTTAAACCATTTTTATACCTGGAAATATGATCTGAGGAACAGGCAAAAAGTCACTTTCCTGGGGAAAGAAAATATAATCAATGGACCCACAAGGTTGTCTACTTTTAATTAAATTAAATTAACATATATATATATATATATATATATATATATATATATGTGTGTGTGTGTGTGTGTGTGTGTGTGTGAGAGAGAGAGAGAGAGAGAGAGAGAGTGCGTGTGCATACAGACGCGTGCAGGCGTGCACGCACATACATACACGAAGAAGAAAAATCAACTTCTTACTACTAACCAAAATGAGAAAATCGGCAGAGAATTGCTGTTACCTCCTGACGAGTGTGTGTTTGCAGTGTGGACGTTGGAATCCACACTGCATGTTGACTGTTAATTTCACTCTTCAACACGATTTTCAGACCATGCACTGTCGATTCCTATATCTTTTCTCTCTCCTTCTCTAATTCCTCCAAAACGAAACAGCTGTCTTTTAATAATCCCACAGAACTTTTGGGGCTTCCATCAGTATGGCAGATACTAACCTACAGCAGAGCAACTTTTTGCGCTTTTTTGGTCTCACGTTTTTTCCCGTTTGAATCAATTACTACTCTGCAGCTAGGAAAATTGGTTTGCTCTGTCGTGCCAGACCAATTTTCTAGTCAGAATCCATCTTGCACATTTATCTATCATTCTCCGTGCATTAAATATTCCTTCTATATCTGATCTAGTGATCTTCCTCGAGATTTTCGACAAAATTAGAGTTTCTGTAATGCATCAGATCCTAAACTGGCTAAATAACAGACATTGTCGAGGAGTGAAGGTAGTTAAAACAATAGCGGTGTCAAGGGAAAAACAGTCCTTTTGAAACGTTTTATTTTTGTCGGACACGAAGGTTAAACATTTCCCCTCATTCTTTTCAAATATCTCTTACTGATTCTATGTATAAGTGTTCTTTTTGTTACCATTTTCCTTAAGACATCTTCGGTGCTTCCGCGCTCCGCCTAGGGTATTCTCAGCATCCTTCTATAGAAACACATTTCTATGGTCTTCTGTTCAGCTGTGAGGAACTTGCCCAACATACACAGTCATACAAGAGGATTGTTGTTACATAGCAGTTTTGTTTCTAACGAATTAAAATGAAATTCATCGTGACTGTCCTGACCCTAGCTGTATAAAATATGTTCATATTTTAAGAGAAATGAAGTTTAAGAAAGTTTAGAAAAGGTAACTTTTCCTACAGGACGTTTGTTTAGAAGTTTAATCGCTGCTCTCCTCACTCTTTCTTGCGTTCAGCATGTCCTGTGAGTGTCATATCTTCCAAACACTCTTTCCACGTTTTTAGCCTCTTTTCCTTAAACTTCCTCGTTTATCACATGCTCTTTCTAGGACATTCTCAGCACCCTTCTGTAGAACTACGTCTTTGATTGTAAATATAAATGTCCTTTTTGTGTCGGAATTCCTTAAAACTTCTTCGTTGATCATTGCTCTGTCTATGGTAGTCTCAGCGCCCTTCTTGACTTCAGCATCTCCTGTGAGTGTTACATCTTCCAAATACTCCACGTTTTTTGTCTGTTTTCCTTAAACTTCCTCGTTTACCACATGCCATGTCTATGGTATTCCCAACACCCGTCGGTAGAACTACATCACTGATTGTATCAGGTCATCCTATAAGTTTTGTCCGAATTTTAACTTTTTGTTAAAATGAACGAATTTTAAAGAGTATTTTATAATGTCTAATGGAGCTGAACATTATTTTTATGTTTAGATGCATTTAAACTGATCAAATTTTATTTCAGAGAACAATAAAATTAAATTTTGTTTAATTAAAAATTCACATGGAAGTACCCAAGAATCATTTGAGGCACATAATGCTTTATGAGTTCAAGAAAGGAAACTCAGCAGCCAAAGCGTCTAGAAACATTCACTCTGTTTATGGAGAGGAATGTGTGAATGAAAGAACTTGCAGAAGATGGTTTGCAAAATTCAGAGGTGGAGATTTCACTCTTGAAGATGAAGATCGAACCGGACGTCCAGTTGAGTTTGATGAAAAGCTTCTTGAAGCAGCCCTTGAAGAAAATCTTGCTTTATCAGTTGAGGAATTGGCAGTGGTTCCCAGTTCAAACCATACAACTGTTCATCGTCATCTTTAACAACTTGAAAAAGTTCCTAAACTTGGAAAATGGGTACCTCATGAAATGTCTGAAAACAAACTCAAACCCCGAGTTGATATCTGCGCTCCTCTCCATTTTCGCCAACTTGTTTCACCTTTTTTGGATAGACTTGTGACTGACGACGAAAAATGGATCTTTTATCGAAATGTTAAGCGTCGTAGACAGTGGCTTGGTAAAAGGGAAAGACCACAGCCACAGCTGAGAAGGGAACTTCATGAGTAAAAGGTTCTTCTTTCAATCTGGTGGGATCGCCAAGGAATAATCTACTTTGAATTCTTACCACTTAATGCAACAATTAATGCTCAAATATACTGTCAGCAATTAGAGCGTTTGAACCAAGCTTTGAGGGAAAAAAGACCTGCTCTAGTGAATCGAAAAGGGGTGATGTTTCATCAGGACAATGCGCGACCCCACACAGCAAGAATCACGTCACAACAGATCGAAGAACTTGGTTGGGAGAAAATTCCTCATCCACCTTATTCTCTCGACCTTGCTCCTTCAGATTACCATTTTTTTAGTAGCTTACAGAACCATTTGGAAGAAACAGATTTTGTAACACAGGAAGAGGTTAAAACTGACATTTGTGAGTTCTTCGAATCAAAGCAAAAGAATTTTACAATAATGGAATTAGTAAGCTTGTTAATAGACGGAAGGAAGTCATAGATAATCAGGGAAAATGCATTGTTGATTGAATCTGTAATTAAATGTAACATTTGGTCACTTGTTTTCTTTATTCAAAATTCGAACTGAACTGGGATGACCTGATAAATATCAATACCCTTTTTGTATTCATTTTCCTGAAAACTTCCTGGTAGATCACATGTTTTGTCGAAGATATTCTCATTATCTTTCTGTAGAACTACACTATTGTTGCTTCAAATCTTCTTTTCATCTGCGAGGATGAGCGTCCAGCGTTTTAGAAGAATTGATTTTACATTGTAATTAAGCATCTTTTTTTTGCTTCTATCAACCTGTTCCTGCTTCTTAATACTTCGAAATTTAAAAAAAAAAATCAGCAAAACTGATTCCTTTTACACGAAACCTTTTAGACATCAAATAGAAAAAAAAGAAATAAACTCAGAACAACAATTACAGATCTTAACAAATGATCAATGTGGACATCTTGCTGACAAGTACTCGTAGAGATCTCATAACTCTTCACTCACATTCTTTATTCAGTGTTTACACTTTTCTGATTCTTGTATGTAACTCTCGAAGTAATGTTTATTTTAAGTGACAAGAGTTAAAGCCCTTATGTTAATTCCGAGGAAGTTCAGAGCTCCGGGCGTTAACACAGGTGGAACTCCTTTGACCATGCACGCGATATCATATCGTTAAACAAGAGGACACAGATGCCATGGAAATTACCCCGCTTCACCCAGCTTCACTCTGTTAAATACCGGAATGACGGCTTCCTTTGTTTGACAGTATTTCACCTTCCCAATTACCCCAGGCCATGGCTGCTGTTTCGTTACTTCAGTCCGGCTATTGAAGAAACTCAACAGTTTGCAACCATCGCTTAAATGTCGGCTGTTATCAAGCAAATGTTGACGGCCAATGTAAGCTTGTAAGAACGCAGATTGACTTGTTCAATGATAAACAAATGAGATGTGTAAATATTTAGACCAATTGAGTATTAATACTGATTCAAGAATGTAACAGTCGAAGTAGCTTTCTGTACATGTGCTAAGTAGGATATACGGCCAGTGTGATGGATACCAGCTCGAAACGAGCAAGCGAGTTCTGAATTCTAGTCGAAATCGTTACATTCAATTATCCTTTAAGAAAAACATGAATCCATCTCTTTTCCGCCAGCTATGGGTTAAAGAGTGTGAATTACTTGCATTATTTACATTATTTGGACTGTTATCCTCATCTTCATTAACATATTCACAACGTTTCGGCTTCTATATCTCTGAAACTGAGGTATTATGATTACTTGCATTATTTACATTATTCGAACTGTTATCCTCATCATCATTGCCATATTTACAACGTTTTGGCCTCTATATCTCCGAAATTGAGGTATTATGATTACTTGCATTATTTACATTATTCGAACTGTTATCCTCATCACAATTGCCATATTTACAACGTTTCGGTCTCTATATCTCTGAGATGAGGTATTATGATTACTTGCATTATTTACATTATTCGGACTGTTATCCTCATCTTGCCATATTTACAACGTTTTGGCCACTATATCTCCGAAATTGAGGTATTATGATTACTTGCATTATTTACATTATTCGGACTTCATTGCCGAAGTAGTTAAGCATCTTACCTCTCAAAATCGACTCGCTGATAAACAATATGGATTCCGTTTTGCCAGGTCTACCGCTGATTTGCTTACGGCCATCACTGAATATGTATATCAAGGTCTTGATAATAACGGCTAAGGTCGTGCCGTAGCTCTAGATATCTCGAAGGCGTTTGACAGGGTTTGGCATGCTGTAAGTTTCAGGAATACGGCATTACAGAACGGTTATTTGATTTAATCCAATTATTTCTATCAAATCGTGAAATGAAGATCGTCCTGAACGGGCCCGCTTCCTGACAATTTCACACAAACACAGGCGACCCCCAAGGCTCTATCCTGAGTCCTATGCTGTTTTTGATCTTCATCTATGATCTTTCGATGTCGTCAATTCCCAAGTAGGCATTTTTGCAAATGATGCTACCATTTATTCCTGACTCAATAGTAAATCCAGCTGCGCTAACAAAGTTAATTTGGCTGCTGCTCTCGAAAAGGACCTCCAATTAGGAAATGGCTTGTCAATTTTGATGCATTCAAAATTAAATTGCTCTCATTTAACCACCACATAGAAACTTCCCTGTCCCCCATTAGAAAGCGTCGAACTCCGCCTTCTTGGTCTCATGTTTTCGATTGACCTGAGTTGGAACAACTGCATTGAATCAATAGCTACTCCTCCTGAAAAGTAAGTTAGTTTACTGTTTTCGTGCCAGAAGTTTTTTCTCGTCAGAGTCCATCTTAAACATCTACAAATCTACCATTCGCCCATGCATTGAATACTGCTGCCATATCTGGTCTGGTGCCCCTGCTGTTCATCTCAAGGTTCTTGACAAAATCCAAAGAAGGATCTGCAATCTAATCGATCCTGACTTGGCATCTCGACTTCAGTCACTTTCTCACAGGCGTGATGTGGCTTCCCTCTGTCTTGTCTACAAATATTTTCACGGCAACTGCTCTGTCGAGCCTTTTCATCCTGGTTCCCCAACTACACGAATTTAAGTGTGCTTCTAGACTGACATCTCGGACCCACCCCTTTGACTGTTGAAATAGTTAAATGAAACCGTCACTTCTCCTCCAACAAATTCTTTTCTCGTACTTCCCGCCTGTGGAACTGAAATCCGTTTACATGTTTCCCTGATAACTATAATCTTCCAAAATTTCAATGCAACCTCAATCGCCATCTTCTGATGTCTTGAACCTTATTCACTTTCTATCCTTTCCTCATTCCTCCTATACACAGTTTTTTTTCTCTCACCTTCACTATATGTAAACCCATGCGAACCACTGACACTCTCGCCTTGCTTGGGGGGAAATACTTTTTAAAAAAAGTAAAAGAGCTCCAGTCTCTGCAACTATTGACAAGATGGAAGCTGAAAAAAAGTTATTTTCATAACAGCAATAAAAGCTACATTCAATGAGAAAATAAAGCCAAATGCTAAAAAAAAAAAAAAAAAAAAAAAATCTGTAAGTAAATGATTAAAAGGATGGACTTGATAAGAAGGCGTTTGACAGATTTTGGCATGCTATTTTTCCATATGCTTAAGGCCTATGATGTCTTTGGTTGTATATTTAACTTCTTAACAAATCGGGTAATGAAGGTGGTATTTAACGGCCATGCTTCTAGATCATTTCATTTTAATGCAAAGTTTCCCCATGTCTCTATTTTGGACCTACGTTGTTTCTTATTGCCATCAAAGACCATCCCGATGTTATCAGTTCCCAACTAGGTATTTATGTTGATGATACACTATTTACTCCTATCTAAATATATATTTCAAAAATTAAAATTTGAAGCTGCTCTCGAAGCTAGTTGTTAACTGGGGCAAGAAATGGCTTGCCTCCAAAACGAAACTGCTATCCTTGCGTCATCAGTGAGAACCATTTTTGCCCTCCATCCGTACGGCTGATGCTAATCACCAGGAAAGAAACACTTTGCACCTTCTTGGTCTCACGTTTTCTACTGACATGAAGTGGTGCTATTATATTGAATTAGTTGCTAGGTCTGCTGCTAAGAAGATTGGTTCACTGTGCCAGACAATTTTTCTATTCAGAAAACATCATGCACATTTATAACTCTACCATTCGTCCGTGCATATTGTATATTGTTGTTATATTTGGTCTGGGTCAGGTGCACAGCTCTAGCATCACGAGATCAGAGTCAGTCTATGAGCATCTCAGCCCACCCTAGTACTAGTACCGTCCTGGGTATGACGATAAACTACACCCGCATCCTGGGTAAGAAGATAAACTACATCCAGCAGCAAGACCACTGATCGGGAGGATTTGAGGAGCGTGGAAAAAAATCTTAATTGTTGGTGTTCCCAGGTCCACCCTGACCCGGGGTGGTAGCACCAGTTAGGGTCCCATCTATGGGCAAATAGTTGACCTCCAAACTATGGTAAAAAAAGAACTATGAACGTGTAAAAACAGGTTTTAATACCAGCAATACATTTTTGTAAAATTATTACCAGCAATGAATTTTTGAAGAAAAAAATATTACCAGCCATACATTATTGCCAGCCATACATTTTTGAAAAATAATATTACCAGCAGTAAATTTTTGAAAAAAAATATTACCAACAATAGATTTTTGAAAAAAAATATTACCAGCAATAAAAATCTTGTCGGCATTAAATAACCTATTGAGGTGTTGATATGCCGTAAATCAAACCAAACCAAACTATACTACCTTTGTATAATTAGTTGAATTTGTTTTTTTTTAATTCGCTCTATTCCACAACCTATATATAATTCAATCAACAAAACATCATTTGGTTTATTAAAAAAAAAAAGGTAAAAATGAAGTCTGTATAAAATATTTCATTTACCATAATCATTTCTGTTTAACTATTATATATGACGTCACTAAAATGATACCAATATCAATTCCAGTGATCTAAAAACGTCGCAAAATATAGTCTACCATACTGACAATACATAGTTCTTGACAATGACAGAGATAATAGAAAATATTTAAACAAAACAAGAAAAAAACATGAAAGTTTATTCATAACTGTCATCCAACATTTTGTTCAGAAATTGGAAATATGTAATAAAAAATTAAATAGATGTTGTTGGTTTATTTTGATAAATCTTGTTTGGATGAATTCCTACTCTCTGAGTAGAGCTTATTCCTGATATCCACTGACTAGTGGACGGAGTGATTCCAGGAGGGTCCGTCTACGAATCTTTGGAGTCAGGATGCTGAAGGTAACATTAATCAGCTCGGAAATCTTTTACTTCTATTAATTATATATATATATATATATATAGGACACTTTTTATATTTATACGTTCTTTTTATAGATTCAAATATTTAAGTAAATGCTCTGATGATAATAAACAGTATTAACAACATTTACCAGCCTGAATGTCCGAGAAATTTTCATAGAAAATATACGTCCTTCGACAGGAATCGAACCACTATCCTATACGGAACCGTCATATAGCCTGACGTGTTTTTACCGATTGAGCCACAGAGGAGTGTTTCGGTTAGCAAGGTAGATTGTACTGTTTTTAAACTACAATTCTCCATGATTTTCTCTCGTACATTCATATATTCCTGTGCGAGGACGCATATTTTCTATGAAAATTTCACGGACATTCAGGCCGGTAAATGTCGTTAATACTGTTTATTATAAACAGAACATTTACTTAAATATTTCTATCTATAAAAAAGAACGTATAAACATAAAAAAATGTTTTAAAATAATTGTCGGACTTTGTCCATTTCATAATATATATATATATATATATATATATATATATATATATATATATATATATATATATATATATATATATATATATATATATATATATTATGGGATTAGGTAAAACGTTCGTATACTGAGCATGACATCCGGGTTCGAATGAAATTGGGTACACTGAACCTTTGTGGGGCGTCGATAGCTGTGATAGCACGGAGTCACAAGTCATCGTGACCGAGGTCATGTGCATGCTTGCCATGTTCAAAATGTTGATCAAACTAGAAAACGCGCTCTTTCCCAGAAACTGTAAATAAGGTAGGCTCTGTGGGTGTTGAATAAACACAAATGCCAAGTGTCTGCAATAGGGAATGGCTAGCCGCCCCGTAGACAAGAATCCTCGAATACAGTGGCCAGTTACATATATATATATATATATATATATATATATATATATATATATATATATTAGTGGTTAATACACACACACACACACACACACACACACACACACACACACACACATATATATATATATATATATACAATGTAATAAATTATAACCATGGAATATTAGTGTTTAAGCCTTTTTATATATATATATATATATATATATATATATATATATATATATATATATATATAATTATTTATTTAAAAATATGATTCCAACACGCTACATAAAACTTCTCATGTTTTTCAAAACAAGAGCCGAAAAACTTCAATATAATTATTTGAATTAAATTGAATTAAAGTAAACTCTGTTCCATCTTCATATATAAAGACTGTATATATATATATATGTATATATAAATAAATGTATATATATATTTATATATAAATAAAAAGTAAGAACAGTAAGAAAATTCGCTTGAAGACGAAACAGAACTAATGCTTTTAATTCAATTATATAATTAAGTTTGAAGTTATTAGCTTCAGATTTTGAAACATGGTTATTACTGGGTAGCGAAAATCATGATCATTAATTTATAATCTATCTATCTATCTATCTATCTATCTATCTATCTCTAAATATATATATATATGGCGAGGGAGAGAGAGAGTGAGAGAGAGAGAGAGAGAGTGAGAGGGATAGAGAGAGAGATAGATATATAGAATGAGGGAGTGAGTGTTTTTAAGCATATCTGGTATGTGTTAAATTCATCTCCTGAGTAATGCTGAAACATGAGCATTCTATTCGACGAAATATTATTCCGAGATAATGTTTCTTACTCAACCGAAAAATCTTTTTACCATTCACGTTGAACGAAAATGGCAAAGAGATATTTTAATGAAATCATCGTTCATGAACCTGTTCACCCTGTTAATAAAAGAAGATCATCAATTCTGGCTTGTCTTACAGTATATATAAAACAGTTTATATATATATATATATATATATGATTTTCTTTTATGTATATATATATGTATATATATGATGATTTTTCTTTATATATATATATATATATATATATATATATATATATATATATATATATATATATATATATATATACGCCTTTATATGTAGGTCAAGAGTCTGGCATTTCAACATTCTGGTATAGACAAGGTAGGCAAAGAATTCCGCATCCTGGCTCAGAATAAATAACTGGGTTGTGTTCTGAAAATCTTCATTGTATAATAATGTTCAATTGATATGATGATATTCAGCAATGAATTAAAAGCAGACAGTTGCCCGGATTTTGTTGCTTTGTCATGTGTTGAATTTTATAAAACGGTAGCAAAATCAATTTAGATTCAACTGCTAAGTCTCTGTAAATAGAAAATATTTTCGGAAAATAATTACCAAGAAAGAACAATAAAACAGCCTGCATTGAAAAAGCAAATCACTTTTAAATCACAAGTAACCCGTATGAAAACAAATGCAGATTTTTTCCACTTCTGAAATACAATCTTCTAAAATATATTATAATAATAAATATTCAGTGGGTTTTGAGTTGCCATCTAAATGAAATCATTTTATAGCTATAGTATTTTTATAACGTTTTGTTTTTATGTATCCGTCACAGTCAAAAGGAATATACTGGCTGAACAGTGGGAGTAAGTATCTATGGCGAGAGAACATTTTTCTGCTAACTCTATCGTATCATATTTTTCCTTTTTATTTGATCTGGTGAGCTCTACTAGGTCCCGGATATTAGGAGGTCGGGTATGTTTTCTCATTCGTCAAAACAAACGCAAGCTGTTTTGTCATGACTAAGAAACGCCAAACCAGACGCAATATTCAATGCACGGGTGTAAGATAGATGCTGGTGAGAAAATCGCCCTGTCCGACACAGTGAACCAACCTTTCTAACAGTCGACTTAGCAGTTGACTCGCAATAATCGTCCCAATTCATATCAGTAAAAAAACTTTCGACCGAGAAGAAAGAGTTACTCTCGTGGAGGTTAGCATCAGCCATAGTGATAGAAGACAAAAAGGCTTCCCTATGCCAATGAAGTGACTGCTGTTTAGTCTTAGTTATGGTATGCTTATATTTATGTCCGCATGAGTTGAGTTCATTTGAATGCGGTTTAATTAAAGTGGGAAATTACGTGCTGCGTTTGGATTTGATACGTCCGTGATTGAATAATAAATACGAATACTTAGCTGTTTGTAGCTCGAGTTTTAAAAGGGAAATGAAAAAATAAGATAAGCAGCAGACATTGGACAGCTAATAAATATTTCTTTTATTTCTTGCCGGGTATTTTTATATTTCTTCTATTAATGATTTCAAAAGTTGATTTTTCGTATATGCGTAACAACAGGCTTAATTATAGAGAAAAAAAATCCAGATTTACTCATCTCGAAAGTAAATGTAATAAAATCGGAAACATACATAAATACTGCCACCATTTTATTACGCTACCTATAACAGACTGGCAAATGTCAAGAATTACAATAGGTGTAACAGCTTTCAACTGCTTGAGAACAGCACTAGCTATAAATAGTTATTGGTGAGGGTTTTCGAAAGTTCTAACTTAAGCATCATGAAATGGTAATGGCAATAATTTGGTCAAAGTATTTGATGAAGGAATAAAACAAGAGGTTACAGTTTTGTTAGAAGTCATTTCGTACAACTTGTATAATTGGCAGTGAAGCAACGAGAAAGAGGCTCAAATCAAGACTTTTTACAGTGAACATTAAAACTCCTGGTCATTGTCTGTCCCTTTGTTACAACCACCTTAACAAAGGGGAACACAAGCACTCTCGCATCCCGACAGAAAGCTTCACCTCTGGCTCCAGTAATGCCTGGCTCTTCTGGTCCTGTCTGAATCACTTCTAAACAACTGTTGGTCACCGTAGAGTTAACCTTCAGAAATGGGAATATCCCAACTGCCATTGCTATGGAGCATCTTCCAGTTTGGCCCAATCTTCAAGATCCATGCATACTTAATGACTTTGTAACCTTACAAGCTATTTTCATTGGTAAGCCAATTGCATGAATTTAAGCGTGCTACTAGTTTGGCATCTCGGTCCGAGCGTCTCAGTGTCGAAACAGTTAAATGTAACCGACTCTTCTACTCCAACAGCTTCTTATGTCGCACTTCCCGACAGTGGAACTCCCTTCCTCTTACTTGCTTCCCTGATAACTATAGTCTTCAAGTATTCAAATATAATGTCAATCGGCATCTTCTGATGACTTGATCCTGACCCCGTCTTTCTCTTTATCCATTTCTCAAACATCCCTCTATTTACTCCAATTCTCACTCTTTGTAACCCCTTGTGTGCTAGTTGCACTCCCGCCCTTCTTGGAATAAAACGCTTAAAAACAAAACAAAACAAAAAAACAAAAATTTTTTTAAAAAACCAAAAAAAAAAAACCGAAGGAATAATTGAAGATGACAGTCACAAGTTATTGGATTTCTCAGTCCACACAGATTATGTCCTTGAATCCCGATGACCCGACATTAATATCATAGCTGAGGAAAGTATCAAGTGTTAAATTATTGACTTTTCTGTTCGATACAATAAAACTGCAAAGATTGAAAATAAAAAAAAAAAAAAAAAAAAAAATGACAAAGGAATCGATGAATCTATGTTAGTTTGTTAGTTGATTTTGTTTAGCGATACATCAACATCTCTATAGGTTATTTAATATTTTGACACAATTTTATGGTTTCTACTAGATATATTTTGAACGCAAATGTATGTTTTCAACTACAGATAAAATATAGTTTTGGTCATTTTGGTGTAAAATCTATTGTTAGTAATTCTACAATAAAATGTATTGTTGGTCATTTTGCTTGACAATTGTATTGTTAATAATTTTACTATAAATATATATTTTTGTTAATTTTTTTTATATAAAAATGTATTTCTTGTACTTTCATAGTGTTTTGTTTTTGTTAGGAGGTTCACTATTAGCCCATCACTGGGCTCCTAACAGGTGCTACCACCCTTGGTCAGGGTGAACCTGGGAATAACAGTAATTAAGAGGTGGTTCCACGCTCCTCAAAACGTCCAATCTCCCGATCAGAGGCTTTGCTGCCGGATGTAGTTTATTGTCATACCCAGGAATAATGAATCTATGCAACGTAGAAATAATTTCAATAGCAATGGGTAACCTTGAATGAGCGCTTACTGAAAACTTTATTCTGTGAGCATTCTCCGGAAAGTTGTTGAGTTTTGAGGAATGTTCGTGACGCCATTCCTCAAGAACTGAATCTCCATTGAATATTTAAATGTACGGCACCAACCCAATAATAATAATAATAATAATAATATACTACTATTAATATTAATAATAATACTGATACTACTATCACTACTACTACTACTAATAATAATAATAATAATATCGTATAAACACCACCCAGACCCGGTTACGGAGATAGGACCTGTTACAATTCTATGGGATTACACAATACACACTGACAGAACAATCAAAGACAACCGCCCAGATATTGTTATTAAAAACCACAAACAAAAACGGTGCCTCCTTATTGATATGGCAGTCCCTGCTGACTGCAATGTATCTTTGAAGATCTTCAAAAAACTGACAAAATACAAGGACCTTGAAATAGAAATCTCAAAAATGTGGCACATGGGAACATCAACAATCCCTGTTGTAGCTGGAGCCCTAGGATTGGTTGGAAAAGATTCCAGTAGACTAATTGAAGGGATTCCTGGAAGTCCATGCCTCAAAGAGATACAAAAAATTGTTCTGATAAGTACAGCCCATACATTACGAAGGGCTTTGTCTATGTAATTTTTTTTTTTTTTGTGTCAGTGGAAAGTGTCATGATGCCATTTCTAACCTTAGGTCCTTGGGCGGAACCTGGAAAGAAATTTGTAAACGTCAGAAATCAAAGAAAATAATAATAATAATAATAATAATAATAATAATGATAACAATTAGACTTCAAAGACACCTGGAAACTACAGGAGACTGGATGATGATCCGTGTCAAAGAACATGAAAGTAGTAAGTGACTTTATTCAGTAATAAAGGAAGCCAACAAGTTCAAAATAGAGTTTCAAATGGGTGAAGAAATACAAGTAAAGCATAATACACAGCTGCAAAATGCCTAAAAAAGAAAGCAAGGGCAAATGCAATCGACCAGATACAGAAACAATCGCAAGATAAACCTCTTCACGGTGAATATTATGCCAGTACCAAACAAACTGATGTAGACAAACCCCGAACCAATCAGTGGCTACGCAGTGCAGGGTTAAGAGCTGAAACCGAAGGTCTTATTCTTGCTGCACAGGACCAATGCTTGCTAACTAGAAATTACGAAGCACACATATTGAAAAATTGTGTTTGCCCAAAATACAGATTCTGTGATAAATATCCAGAAACAATTAACCATCTTGTATCAGGTTGTGTGGTATTGGCATTCACTAAATATAAAACATTGCTCAACAGAGTGGGACAATATCTGCACTGGAAAATCTGCAAATTTTACGGAAAGGAAACTGAAATAAATTGTTATGAACACCACCTCGACCCGGTTACGGAGATAAGACAAATAACAATTTTATGGGACTTTACAATACACACAGAAGAATTAAAGCTAATTGCAAAAAAACATCATAATTAGAGACCGCAAAGACAATAAGTGCCTCTTTATTGATATGGCAGTCCCTGCAGACCCCAATGTATATTTGAAGATCAAAATAAAACTATCAAAATACAAGGACCTTGAAATCGAAATCTCAAAAATGTGGCACATGGGGAAAACAACAATTCCAGTTATATTTGGAGCTCTCGAATTGATTGGAAAAGATTACAATAGACTCTTTCAATGGATTCCTGGGTGCCTGTGTCTTAAAGAAATACAAAAAATTGTTCTCATGATTACAACCCACACCTTACGAAGGGCTTTATCTATGTAAATATGTGTATTTTCTTTTCAAAACTGTTCAGTAGAAAATGCCATGATGTCATTTCTGACCTTAGGTCTCTGGTCGGGACCCGGAAAGAAATGAGTACACACCAGAAATTAAAGGATATAAAATAATAATAATAATGATGGTAGTAGTAGTAGTAATAGCAATAATAATGGCAATAATAATAATAATAATAATCAACAACAACAATGAAGAGAGAAAATGATAAAAACATATTTGCTGAAGTTTTTGAAGGACTAAGGAAATAGAAAGATCTGGCGATGGATACAGAAAAACAAATGCCGAACTAAATGTGTTTCTATTATGATTGGATCTTTCGCTAAAGAAAAAGAACTGATGAACAAATTAGCCAAATCCCTGGTGCGCCATTTCTTCAGGAAATCCCAAAAATAGTTTTACCAAGAACAGGCCATATCCTGCGAAGATCTTGGTCCATTTAAGTTTTTTTTTGTTAATAGCTCTTTTGCTTAAGTGGAAACGACAAAAAAAAAAAAGAAGAAAATTCGCATTCTTCACTTTGCCTCAGTCGTTGGTTCTGACTTGGCAGAGGATTATAAAGCAAATGCAGGTCGAAAATGGATTTTAATAATAATAATAATAATAATAATAATAATAATAATAACAATAAAACTTAACGTAACTGTTTAATTCTGTAGTAATAGGTGCGCTTGGAATACCAGCTAAAAACTTGGAAGACGCGCTTAGGGAAGATTGGAATTAAGATCAATATTGTAAACACCTAAAAAACTGTAATCCTTTAGTCTTTTTTTTCACATCAACTTTCAACATGTACAAAGCCCGGGAGCCACTTGAGGTAGAGGGTTACGTTAAGTAGTAGTTTCTATGGATAGCGGGAAGATAACAGTTAACTTTAGACTTGAACAAGTTAAGATTGTAGTGATTGGGGAAACATCCACTTGGTTGTCTGTTCCACAGGGCAGTGGTTCGCAGGAAGAAGCTGTTTGAGTGGAACTTCTCGTCGGTGGAATAGGGATGGAATATGAGTAGTTTGCTACAAAGTGAGTGGCATGGAGGTCCTAGTCGTGAAGGTTAGACCAAAAGAGGAACCAAGGAATGTAGTTCGTCTGGCATTTTCCATAGAAGTAGCGAGAGGCTCTCCATATCCCGCCTATGAGAGAGAAATTGGAGGGTGGGAAATAATTCTTCTCTAACAAGGACTCGGAGACACTTATGGACCCTATCAAGACTCAAAAGTTAGGATTGGGCAGCTCCCGCCTAAATATGGCAACAGTACTCCATTTTCGGCCTAATCTCTTGAGTTGATGGGGACATTGTTGACGCCATAACTCAAAAACGTCCGTTCACTACATCAATGTACGACACCGACAATAATAAAAACAAATCCTGATGCTAAACTAGGTATGATTTTTATCTGAACATGATTAGAAATGTAAACATGTAGATGTTTTTATCTTGGTCAATTGGAATGGGCTACAGTAAATACTCCGTTTACAAGCACAGATTACCCTGTCACTTGACTAGAATTGGAATAGAGAGCGAATGGGGGTGGCTTGCTACTATGTAAGTGGCATGGTAGGTACTAGTCGCGACGGTTAGACCTTGAGGAACCAAGGAATATAGTTTGTTCTAACACTTTCCACGGAAGTAGCGATAAAACAGCAAGAGTCTTGCCACATACTGCCTGTGAGATAGGGATTGGAGGTTGGAAAATAATTCTTCTCCATTCAAGGACTCGGAGATGTTTTTGGACCCTATCATGACAGGAAAGTGAAGACTTGGCAGCTCCCGCCTAATTATGGCAACAGTACTCCATTTTCGGCCTGATCTCTTGAGTTGATGGGAATTTTGTTGACTCCATAACTGAACAACTTCTGTTCACTACATTAATGTAAGACACCGACAATAATAAAAACACACCCTGATGCTAAACTAGGTATGACTTTTATCTGATCATGATTAGAAGTGTAAACATGTAGATGTTTTTATCTTGCTCAATTGGAATGGGCTTCAGTAAATACTCCGTTTACAAGCACAGATTTCACTGTTACTTGACTGATCTTCAGCAGTTGGGCATATCCACTGGGGCTGGTGCAGTGTGTATCTCTCTTCAGGGGTGAGAACAGTAGAGAGTATCATGGCTTGGTGTCGAGAGGTTTTCTTTAAGCTTGCAGAATGAGGCAGCTATGGTGGCTTGAGAGTCGCATCTAGATGATTAGGACACCCTCAATCGGAGATCCTTTGAGGCAGATATGTCGACTTGAGAGTCGCATCTAGATGATTAGGACACCCTCAATCGGAGATCTTTTGAAGCAGCTATGTCGACTTGAGAGTCGCATCTAGATGATTAGGACACCCTCAATCGGAGATCCTTTGAGGCAACTATATCAACTTGAGAGTCGCATCTAGATGATTAGGACACCCTCAATCGGAGATCCTTTGAGGCAGCTATGTCGACTTGAGAGTAGCATCTAGATGATTAGGACACCCTCAATCGGAGATCCTTTGAGGCATCTATGTCGACTTGAGAGTCGCATCTAGATGATTAGGACACCCTCAATCGGAGATCCTTTGAGGCAGATATGTCGACTTGAGAGTCGCATCTAGATGATTAGGACACCCTCAATCGGAGATCTTTTGAAGCAGCTATGTCGACTTGAGAGTCGCATCTAGATGATTAGGACACCCTCAATCGGAGATCTTTTGAAGCAGCGATGTCGACTTGAGAGTCGCATCGAGATGATTAGGACACCCTCAATCGGAGATCATTTGAGGCAGATATGTCGACTTGAGAGTCGCATCTAGATGATTAGGACACCCTCAATCGGAGATCCTTTGAAGCAGCTATGTCGACTTGAGAGTCGCATCTAGATGATAAGGACACCCTCAATCGGAGATCCTTTGAGGCAGATATGTCGACTTGAGAGTCGCATCTAGATGATTAGGACACCCTCAATCGGAGATCTTTTGAAGCAGCTATGTCGACTTGAGAGTCGCATCTAGATGATTAGGACACCCTCAATCGGAGATCCTTTGAGGCAGCTATGTCGACTTGAGAGTCGCATCTAGATAATTAAGACACCCTCAATCGGAGATCCTTTGAAGCAGCTATGTCGACTTGAGAGTCGCAACTAGATGATTAGGACACCCTCAATCGGAGATCCTTTGAGGCAGCTATGTCGACTTGAGAGTCGCATCTAGATGATTAGGACACCCTCAATCGGAGATCCTTTGAGGCAGCTATGTCGACTTGAGAGTCGCATCTAGATGATTAGGACACCCTCAATCGGAGATGCTTTGAGGCAGCTATGTCGACTTGAGAGTAGCATCTAGATGATTAGGACACCCTCAATCGGAGATCCTTTGAGGCATCTATGTCGACTTGAGAGTAGCATCTAGATGATTAGGACACCCTCAATCGGAGATCCTTTGAGGCAGCTATGTCGACTTGAGAGTCGCATCTAGATGATTAGGACACCCTCAATCGGAGATCTTTTGAGGCAGCTATGTCGACTTGAGAGTCGCATCTAGATGATTAGGACACACTCAATCGGAGATCTTTTGAGGCAGATATGTCAACTTGAGAGTCGCATCTAGATGATTAGGACACCCTCAATCGGAGATCTTTTGAGGCAGATATGTCGACTTGAGAGTCGCATCTAGATGATTATGACACCCTCAATCGGAGATCCTTTGAGGCAGATATGTCGACTTGAGAGTCGCATCTAGATGATTAGGACACCCTCAATCGGAGATCTTTTGAAGCAGCTATGTCGACTTGAGAGTCGCATCTAGATGATTAGGACACCCTCAATCGGAGATCCTTTGAGGCAGCTATGTCGACTTGAGAGTCGCATCTAGGTGATTAGGACACCCTCAATCGGAGATCATTTGAGGCAGCTATGTCGACTTGAGAGTCGCATCTAGATGATTAGGACACCCTCAATCGGAGATCCTTTGAGGCAGCTATGTCGACTTGAGAGTCGCATCTAGATGATTAGGACACCCTCAATCGGAGATCCTTTAAAGCATCTATGTCGACTTGAGAGTCGCATCTAGATGATTAGGACACCCTCAATCGGAGATCCTTTGAGGCATCTATGTCGACTTGAGAGTCGCATCTAGATGATTAGAATCGGAGATCCTTTGAGAGTCGCATCTAGATGATTAGGACACCCTCAATCGGAGATCCTTTGAGGCAGCTATGTCGACTTGAGAGTCGCATCTAGATGATTAGGACACCCTCAATCGGAGATCCTTTAAAGCAGCTATGTCGACTTGAGAGTCGCATCTAGATGATTAGGACACCCTCAATCGGAGATCCTTTGAGGCATCTATGTCGACTTGAAAAGTCGCATCTAGATGATTAGGACACCCTCAATCGGAGATCCTTTTGAGGCAGCTATGTCGACTTGAGTCGCATCTAGATGATTAGGACACCCTCAATCGGAGATCTTTTTGAAGCAGCTATGTCGACTTGAGAGTCGCATCTAGATGATTAGGACACCCTCAATCGGAGATCCTTTGAGGCAGCTATGTCGACTTGAGAGTCGCATCTAGATGATTAGGACACCCTCAATCGGAGATCCTTTGAGGCAGCTATGTCGACTTGAGAGTCGCATCTAGATGATTAGGACACCCTCAATCGGAGATCCTTTGAGGCAGCTATGTCGACTTGAGAGTCGCATCTAGATGATTAGGACACCCTCAATCGGAGATCCTTTGAAGCAGCTATGTCGACTTGAGAGTCGCATCTAGATGATTAGGACACCCTCAATCGGAGATCCTTTGAGGCAGCTATGTCGACTTGAGAGTCGCATCTAGATGATTAGGACACCCTCAATCGGAGATCCTTTGAAGCAGCTATGTCGACTTGAGAGTCGCAACTAGATGATTAGGACACCCTCAATCGGAGATCCTTTGAGGCAGCTATGTCGACTTGAGAGTCGCATCTAGATGATTAGGACACCCTCAATCGGAGATCCTTTGAGGCAGCTATGTCGACTTGAGAGTCGCATCTAGATGATTAGGACACCCTCAATCGGAGATCCTTTGAGGCAGCTATGTCGACTTGAGAGTAGCATCTAGATGATTAGGACACCCTCAATCGGAGATCCTTTGAGGCATCTATGTCGACTTGAGAGTAGCATCTAGATGATTAGGACACCCTCAATCGGAGATCCTTTGAGGCAGCTATGTCGACTTGAGAGTCGCATCTAGATGATTAGGACACCCTCAATCGGAGATCCTTTGAGGCAGATATGTCGACTTGAGAGTCGCATCTAGATGATTAGGACACCCTCAATCGGAGATCTTTTGAAGCAGCTATGTCGACTTGAGAGTCGCATCTAGATGATTAGGACACCCTCAATCGGAGATCCTTTGAGGCAGCTATGTCGACTTGAGAGTCGCATCTAGGTGATTAGGACACCCTCAATCGGAGATCCTTTGAGGCAGCTATGTCGACTTGAGAGTCGCATCTAGATGATTAGGACACCCCCTCAATCGGAGATCCTTTGAGGCAGCTATGTCGACTTGAGAGTCGCATCTAGATGATTAGGACACCCTCAATCGGAGATCCTTTAAAGCAGCTATGTCGACTTGAGAGTCGCATCTAGATGATTAGGACACCCTCAATCGGAGATCCTTTGAGGCATCTATGTCGACTTGAGAGTCGCATCTAGATGATTAGGACACCCTCAATCGGAGATCCTTTGAGGCAGCTATGTCGACTTGAGAGTCGCATCTAGATGATTAGGACACCTCAATCGGAGATCCTTTGAGGCAGCTATGTCGACTTGAGAGTCGCATCTAGATGATTAGGACACCCTCAATTGGAGATCCTTTGAAGCAGCTATGTCGACTTGAGAGTCGCATCTAGATGATTAGGACACCCTCAATCGGAGATCCTTTGAGGCAGCTATGTCGACTTGAGAGTCGCATCTAGATGATTAGGACACCCTCAATCGGAGATCCTTTGAAGGGGACTCGACCTGCAGTTCTTTTTAAAATGGCTCTCACTAGCAATGGTGTGCGCTGCCCTTATCAAAACCTATCAGCAAGTGTCGGGCCTAGTCTTGTCTGACTGTTATGGGAGGTATATTTGGGCTTTGTATATTTGGGCTTCGTATATTTGAACCCCAACGGCACGTTGTTGACATCCTGCCATCTCATTCAATAACTGCAACAAAAATGGTGATAATAATAATGCTAATAATTCATACAGACACACCCAGACACACGCGCACCAGACAACGCGATATCAGTTGAAAACAAGATATTAAATATTAACGTCTTTGTCGTTCAGCACAGCGTGTGCGTGGCTATAAATTAGTAGATCGCCAGGCTGCTCAAATCTGATCGTGTGATTGATTTCAGCGACTTTAACGGCGTGTGTATGTTTGTCAATAGTTTTCCCTCGTTGGTATCGCAGATTTTATAAATGCTGAGCTGAGTAATTTTACTGAAGTTGGTTTGGCTGCTGGTTATTTTCGCTTCTAATCAATGTCTATGGTAAAAACATGAAGTCACCCCTCCCAACAGGTTAACTCAAGGACCACGCCCTACTGCTGAACCGCAGTAAATATGAAAGCTGTTGGACTTGTTCTGTAGCACAAGAAGAAGTAACGCCTCCTCTTGAGGTGGCTGCCAACTCAAATGCCCAGGGACGTTATGGAGGGCGCTATAATTTAACTCTTTGAACTCTGACGATTGAAATAAATGGGTTTTCGTATGATTACCAAAGTTAAGCAACGTCGAGCCTGGTCAGTGAGGATGGGTAACCGATCGGAAATAAGCTTGGATGTGTGGGTGGTGTAATGAATAACGGCTTTGAGTTTGAATCATAGACGAGTCCGTTATATACCCTTACGTGCAAATAACCTTCAGAAATATATGGATTTACCTCTTCTCCCCCTAGCTATGGGTTAATTAGTAGGACTTGTATCAGTAAATCCTTATCATCTAAAAATAAAGTTACAATCTAAAAAAAGTTTCTAGCTTAAAATAACCTGCAAAAGGTTGATAAACCGTAAAAAACAAATCAATCAAATTTTGCCTATATACTTACATTTCGGACGTGCAGGTGGTGAAATGATTAGCGGTTCGAAGCAAGAAATCGGCAAGCTGTGTTCGAACCTTGGTTGATATAGTTACAATCACGTTTGCAGAGATACGCTTGGAAAAACTATGAATCCATCTCTCCTCCTCCTCCCAGCTATGGGTTTAATAGGAAGGAAAACTGGTCGTGGTTGGCAACATGTATAGGAGAAAGACAACAAGTAGGGCATATGCTTGAACTGTAACTAGGGTCTGTTCAGCATAGTTGCAGGTTGGCTCCGTGGCTGTTGAAGAAACACAGACGGGGATGCTTGGACACATGCATATATGCCGAAGATAAGAATTCACAGTGATTTAAAGTATGTCGACTCAAAACAGCGATGATTTTTTTAACGTATTTTAAGCATTTAGATTTAATTCTAACTAGCAGTAGAGCCCGGCGTTGCCCGGGGATGTAACAGTAAGAGATAGATCAAGTATCGACCATCATAAAGACTGAAAAATAAAATTGACAAAGATTATTGTTTAAGGTTGACGGACACGCATGTCTTAATTAGTTTTTTTTGTTTTTTTTTACAAATTGGTCAAACCCAAACTCAAACAAAAACATTGTTTTCAATCGTTATGAGTCTATCGATTGAATAGAATTTTATTATAAACAATTGTCTTGAAATGGAATTTTTAAAGCATTCTGAATGTAAAAATAAAGAAAAAAGTGTGCAAGACAATAAGAAACACTACCTGCCAAAAAAAGTGAAGTTTTGTTGAAATCGGTTGAAAAATGAAGGAAATCCGATCCCATATATAAACGAATACACACACACACACACACACACACACACACACAATATGGGTTTTATAAGTATAACTCGATATAATTTGTCTCCCTTTCATTCTGGCGACAGAATCGTGTTTTATCGTGTTTTCAAATTGATTTCGTGCAAAAACAATTGTGTTTTTCTAATTTTTGGCACTGTTAGAACCACCGCAAGGTAATTTTACGTAGTCCTGTGAAGTTTTGTTGAAATCGGTTGAAAAATGTCGGAAATCCGATCCAATATATCAACGTACACACACACACACACACACACACACACACACACACACACACACACACACAATCTGCGTTTTATAATGAGTAAGATCTGTGTATGGATCAAAAAACCTGTAAGCCAAAGTTATTGCCATTATATTGCTATTACTACTACTACTACTATTATTATTATTTTATTTCCTTTGATTTTTGGTGTGCACTCATTTCTTTCCGGGTCTCACCTAGGGACCTAAGGTTAGAAATGGCATCATGACATTTTCCGCTGAGCAGTTTTCCAAAAAAAAAAAAAAATGCACATATTTTGTCCACAAATTACTTGTTTTCTTTTTCTTTGTTTTTTTACAGTGAAATTCAGCCAGTACAAGGCCAGTGAGGCACTCGAGGTAGACGGTTACAGAGTAAGACGCACAGTTTATACGGATATATGGGGACGATAACGATTAACTCTGAACTTGAACATGTCAAAATTGTAGTGACAGGGAGAACATCCACTTGGGAGTCGGTTAGATAGAGAAGCTGTTCGAGTAGAACTTACTTTTCACCAATTAAATAAAAAAGGGAAATGGCGGTGGTTGGCTAACAATAGGCGTCGTATATCTGGTCTGATCTGAACGTTAGAATTGGTGGAACTAAGGAATGTAGTTCCTCTGAGAACTTTACATGGAACAGGGGGAGGCTGACGACGTTTCGTTTTTGGTTTGGTTTGATTTACGGCATATCAACACCTCAATGGGTTATTTAATACCGACAAGATTTTTACTGATTGTAATTATTTTTTTTTAAATATATTCCTTTAAAAATTCGTTGCAAAAAATATTGCTGGTATTAAAACCTATTTTTGCACTTTTATAATGTTTTGATCCCAGTTTGGGCGTTAACCATTTGACTATAGCTGGGATTCCAACAGTTGCCACCACCCAGGGTCAGGGAAAACCAGCAATTAAGGGGTTGTCCCACGCTCCCTAAATCCTCCTGATCAAAGGCCTTGCTGTTGGATGTAGTTTATCGTCTTACCCAGGACGGCGATATTTCGCCTGTGAGAAAGGGGTTGTTGGATGGAAAATAATTTGTCACTCACACGGACACGGAAACGCTTTAGGACTATATCGAGATTGGAAAGAGAAGACTGGGTAGCGCCATATCCTGGCTCTTATAAAGGTAGAGATGGATCGTATCTACGACTTCCACTTTAGAGTCTGGGTTGACTTTAAGACCTAATAATTGCTCAAGGTACTAGGGCTTCCTGAGTGAGCATCCATTTTATCGTGATTGGTGATAGTTCAGGGCCAGATCGATGTTGATGGAATGTAACTAGTTTGATTGAGTTCCGGTGATTAGCGTTGTTATAACGCAATAAAACGTAAGCCCGTAACATTATCAGTGCAATTTTAACATGAAAGAGGGGTGTCAATATCTGAAATAGGATTCTGGAGAAAAGAAAGTTCAATCAAGTGATTTGAATGTTACTCTGAAAATAATACAGTTTGGTAGTCGCTTTTGTTGTCTGCTTCCTGATCTGTACACTGGGCCTTGACCTAAAAGAGTGAACACGGTGTGTGCGAAGATTTCTCCACCCATAATCGTCTAACGCAATTGGGAGGGATTAGGTTGTAATAAGAGACTGACCCTAATCCCTACCCCCGTCAAAAACGGAAAGAAAATTTTTCTACATTAAAAAAAGACAACATAAATTGGCATTCCCATGAGGGGATTTATTTTAACAAGTGTCACCCGAAAGCAGGAACTGGTACCTTTATCAATATCATTTCATCACCCCTACCCCCTGTTTGTTTATATTAGTCGCTTATACGCTTGTACATAATAGTAACAGTTCAGTACTGGCGAATTAATTTCTTTTTTATTGGAATGACAAAAAAAGAAAAGGGGTTTTCAAATGTCAACGTAAGTCAAGTTGGGAGAAAGGTGAGGGAATTACGATTGGGAGTCTCACTAATGGATGTAGGTATTCTATTTATTTCATATCAGATCCCATGACATTTTTTCTTTACAAATACCCCCGTGTCAGTCTCAGTGTTGCTATAGTGAAACTAACGGATTCTCCTCCTCCTCCTCCTCCTCTCTCTCTCTTGTGGAAAATTTGACCGAGATATTGTCAGAAAATGGATGTCGAGGGATTGTTCGAACATACTTCCGGAACATTTTATGGTAAGATGAGAATAGGATATTCTGGTGGGTGTCAGAACTAGCAGGGGAAGAGGTGGACAAAATGTTTAATAGAGAGAAGCAAGGAAAATATACTGAGAGAGAGAGAGAGAACGAGAGAGAGAGAGTGAGAAAGAGAGAGAGAGTGAGAAAGAGAGAGAGAAAGAAAGAGAAAGAGAGAGTGAGAAAGAAAGAGAAAGAGAGAGTGAGAAAGAGAGTGAGAAAGAGAGAGAGAAAGAGAGAGAAAAAGAGAGAGAGAAAGGGATTGATAAAGAAAGAGAGAAAGAAAGAGAGAGTGAGAAAGAGAGAGAAAGAGAGAGAAAGAGAGTGATAAAGAAAGAGAAAGAGAGAAAGAGTGAGAAAGAAAGAGAAAGAGAGAGTGAGAGAGTGAGAAAGAGAGAGAGAGAAAGAGAGAGAAAGAGGGAGAAAGAGGGAGAAAGATAGAGAGAAAGAGAGAGAAAAAGAGAGAGAGAAAGAGAGTGAGAAAGAAAGAAAGAGTGAGTGAGAAAGAGAAAGAGAGAGAGAAAGAGGGAGAAAGAGAGACAAAGAGATAGAGAGAAAGAGAGAGAAAAAGAGAGAGAGAAAGAGAGTGAGAAAGAAAGAAAGAGTGAGAGAGAAAGAGGGAGAAAGAGAGACAAAGAGAGAGAGAGAAAGAGAGAGAAAGAAAGAGAGAGGGAGAGAAAGAGAGAGAGAAAGAGAAAGAGAGAGAGAAAGAAAAGAGAAAGAGAGTGTGCGAGAGAGATTTTAAATCGGAGAGTCAGGATATATATATATATATATATATATATATATATATATATATCCTTATTTTATATATATATATATATATATATATATATATATATATATCCTTATCTTTTATATATATATATATATATATATATAAAAAAGGGAGATAGGGTGAGAATGAATATCGGATAAAAGGAGGTAATCAGAGAGGAAAAAAAGAGAAGAAATGTCGATTTAAGAAGGGAAAGAGAAAAGAGAGGGAGAGGGAAAGGCGGATAGATTCATAAAGAGAGAGAGAGAGAGAGAGAGATTAGAAAAGAGGAATTTAGGAGAGGAATATAAAAGAGAGATAGAGTGATATAAAGAGTGGATAGAGATAACGACAGAACAGAAATCACAGAGAGAAGAAACATGTGAAGAAAGACAGAGAAACGAAGCGATATATAAAAAGAAATATTTAACACATTGAAAAAGTGTAAACGAAGATGGAGAGAAAGAGATAGAAAGAGAGAGAGAGAGAGAAAGAGGGAAAGAGAGAGAAAGAGATAGAAAGAGAGAGAGAGAAAGAGGGGGAGAGAGAGAGAGAAAGAGAGAGAGTGAGAAATATTGAGAGACGGAGAGAGAGTGTGTGACATTTGAAAAGGGAGATAAAGGAGAGGAATATCAAAGAGAGATAGGGTGATACAGTGTAACCCGGATATAAGAGAGTTGTCGGGACCGGAGAAGAAGTCTCTTATATCCGGGTTTCTCTTATATCCGTGTTTGGTCTATTTTGTTTAGGTAAGTATGGCTCTAATTTGGGACCAGAGAAAATCTCTCTTATATCCGGGTTTCTCTTATATCCGGGTCTCTTATATACGGGTGTCTTATATCCGGGTTACACTGTATAAAGAGCGGGTAGAGGTGATAGAATGGAGAGAAGAGAAATATAAAGAAAGACTGAAAGAGACGAAGCAAATGGATTAACAAGGATTAACAGAAGGAGAGGAAGAGACAGCAAAGACGAACAGACAGACAATAAATGACGAGAGTGTAGGAGAAAAAGAGAAAGAAAAAAACTGGAGTGAAATCGGTAATAGTACAAAACATTTAAAGTCAGACAGAGAGAGAGACACACACACACATTATATATATATATATATATATATATATATATATATATATATATATATATATATATATATATATATCTCTGTGTGTTTGTATAAAAGTTATTTTTATCCTGTTTTGAAGATGCCAAAAAAGCCTTTTTCCCAAGTGTCATGTTCCGTGTCACAAGTCGGTGGGAAATTGACTGCATAATCAACAACTGGTTTATGCTACTATCCGAGAGACGATGTGATGGAAGGGTGAGGCTCTGTATCAAGGGTAGTGGAAGGGTGGGGTTCTGTAGCGAGAGAAAAGGAAATTATTGAAAGCTTCATTGATAATAGTCTCTAAGGTCTGCGGCTAAAAGTCGTTCATTAGAGAAATAGATCTTTCATTACTCGACATCATCTTTGCCTTTTTTTTTATGGTTTAGATAGTGTCGAAAACGACACCTGATAATCAAAACAATTAAACGTCCATTAATCTTACGTTCACGTCACCTATTTCTTTCAAACGGCATTTAGAATGTGTTAATTTAACCGGCACGGATATCGTTCTTCGCGTGGACTGAAGCGCTAATAAATGCACAATGTTTAAATGGCGAAAATTAGGGGACATAATGACGCGTATGACGCGTAAGTAGGAAAAACCAAGCTGCTTTAATAAATGAACATTTGAAACCCTGACATTTAAATCTGGACTAAATTTCCGTTCACTACTGTCATTGAGAAATAGCCAACTATTTCAGACCTTAAGTATACCCACTATATAAATATTTACCCTGGCTTCCCACTGAGACCGGATGTGACACAAAATCGGGTTTAATATGGGGAAACACGAGCGAGTACACTCGGGCCAAGGACAAAAATTCCCCAGGCCCACGCAACCGTCGGTGGCGTTGTCCACGGTGCAAGCACCGATGCCTCATCTCTAGTGCAGTGACAGAGTGCAGCCTCGGTCATCTGTTTCCCAGGGCTAGACACTTCACAGTTTGATTTTCCTCTGTCCCCCGACGAAGCCGCAACCGAGTCAAACTCTACCCGAAGACAGAGACGTAACTGAGAGAGGATTAAAACACCCTATATAATGGCCAGTTACTCTTGTTTTCCGAGCGCAACTCTACCCGAAGACAGAGACGTAACTGAGAGAGGATTAAAACACACTATATAATGGCCAGTTACTCTTGTTTTCCGAGCGCAACTCTACCCGAAGACAGAGACGTAACTGAGAGAGGATTAAAACACACTATATAATGGCCAGTTACTCTTGTTTTCCGAGCGCAACTCTACCCGAAGACAGAGACGTAACTGAGAGAGGATTAAAACACACTATATAATGGCCAGTTACTCTTGTTTTCCGAGCGCAACTCTACCCGAAGACAGAGACGTATCTGAGAGAGGATTAAAACACCCTATATAATGGCCAGTTACTCTTGTTTTCCGAGCGCAACTCTACCCGAAGACAGAGACGTATCTGAGAGAGGATTAAAACACACTATATAATGGCCAGTTACTCTTGTTTTCCGAGCGCAACTCTACCCGAAGACAGAGACGTAACTGAGAGAGGATTAAAACACACTATATAATGGCCAGTTACTCTTGTTTTTCCGAGCGCAACTCTGCCCGAAGACAGAGACGTAACTGAGAGAGGATTAAAACACACTATATAATGGCCAGTTACTCTTGTTTTCCGAGCGCAACTCTACCCGAAGACAGAGACGTAACTGAGAGAGGATTAAAACACACTATATAATGGCCAGTTACTCTTGTTTTCCGAGCGCAACTCTGCCCGAAGACAGAGACGTAACTGAGAGAGGATTAAAACACCCTATATAATGGCCAGTTACTTTTGTTTTCCGAGCGCAACTCTACCCGAAGACAGAGACGTAACTGAGAGAGGATTAAAACACACTATATAATGGCCAGTTACTCTTGTTTTCCGAGCGCAACTCTACCCGAAGACAGAGACGTAACTGAGAGGATTAAAACACACTATATAATGGCCAGTTACTCTTGTTTTCCGAGCGCAACTCTACCCGAAGACAGAGACGTATCTGAGAGAGGATTAAAACACACTATATAATGGCCAGTTACTCTTGTTTTCCGAGCGCAACTCTACCCGAAGACAGAGACGTAACTGAGAGAGGATTAAAACACACTATATAATGGCCAGTTACTCTTGTTTTCCGAGCGCAACTCTACCCGAAGACAGAGACGTAACTGAGAGAGGATTAAAACACACTATATAATGGCCAGTTACTCTTGTTTTCCGAGCGCAACTCTACCGAAGACAGAGACGTAACTGAGAGAGGATTAAAACACACTATATAATGGCCAGTTACTCTTGTTTTCCGAGCGCAACTCTACCCGAAGACAGAGACGTAACTGAGAGAGGATTAAAACACACTATATAATGGCCAGTTACTCTTGTTTTCCGAGCAGCAACTCTACCAGTTACTCTTGAAGACAGAGACGTAACTGAGAGAGGATTAAAAACACACTATATAATGGCCAGTTACTCTTGTTTTCCGAGCGCAACTCTACCCGAAGACAGAGACGTAACTGAGAGGATTAAAACACCCTAAAACCACACTAGCGCATAATGGAAGACAGAGACGTTGAGAGAGGATTAAAACACACTATATAATGGCCAGTTTTCCGAGCGCAACTCTACCCGAAGACAGAGACGTAACTGAGAGAGGATTAAAACACTATATATAATGGCCAGTTACTCTTGTTTTCCGAGCGCAACTCTGCCCGAAGACAGAGACGTAACTGAGAGAGGATTAAAACACACTATATAATGGCCAGTTACTCTTGTTTTTCCGAGCGCAACTCTACCCGAAGACAGAGACGTAACTGAGAGAGGATTAAAACACCCTATATAATGGCCAGTTACTCTTGTTTTCCGAGCGCAACTCTACCCGAAGACAGAGACGTAACTGAGAGAGGATTAAAACACCCTATATAATGGCCAGTTACTCTTGTTTTCCAGGCGCAACTCTACCCGAAGACAGAGACGTAACTGAAGACAGGCCAGTTACGTAAACTGAGAGAGGATAACTAAAAAAACACACTATATAATGGCCAGTTACTCTTGTTTTCCGAGCGCAACTCTGCCCGAAGACAGAGACGTAACTGAGAGAGGATTAAAACACACTATATAATGGCCAGTTACTCTTGTTTTCCGAGCGCACTCGTTTGTCTGTGGGGCTAACCAAACCCTGTCGTAGACATCTGCTCAGGCACATTTGTGTTTTTCCAAAATCCACAGAGCCCACCTGTTGTCAATATTGCAACTACGCTGATAGGACCTTGATTTCAATTTCCCAGAGAGAGAGAGAGAGAGAGAGAGAGAGAGAGAGTGAGAAAGAGAGTGAGAAAGAAAGAGAAACAGAGAGTGAGAAAGAAAAAGAGAGAGTGAGAAAAGGAGTGAGAAAGAGAGAGAGAAAGAGAGAGAAAAAGAGAGAGAGAAAGAGAGAGAAAAGGAGAGAGAGAAAGGGAGTGATAAAGAAAGAGAGAAAGAAAGAGAGAGTGAGAAAGAGAGAGTGAGAAAGAGAGAGAGAAAAAGAGAGAGAAAGAGAGTGAGAAAGAAAGAGAAAGAGAGAGTGAGAGAGAGAGTGAGAAAGAGAAAGAGAGAGAAAGAGGGAGAAAGATAGAGAGAAAGAGAGAGAAAGAGAGTGAGAAAGAAAGAAAGAAAGAAAGGGTGAGTGAGAAAGAGAAAGAGAGAGAGAAAGAGAGACAAAGAGAGAGAGAGAAAGAGAGAGAAAGAAAGAGAGAGGGAGAGAAAGAGAGAGAGAGAGAGAGAGATTAATGTGTCATGGTATAGGAGAGTAATGTAAATAATAGATAAGGTGATAAAAAGAGAGGTTAGTGATAATGTCAGCATGGAAATCACGGCGAGATTAAAACATGTAGATAGAGTAGGAAGACAGAGAGAGGAGGAAATATATATAAGCAAATATGTAACATTAAAAAAAACTAAAAAATAGATGAAGAGAAAGAGAGAGGGAGAGATAGAGATAGAAAGAGTGTGTGTTACATTTGAAAAGAGAGATAGGTTGATATAGATAATGACAGAAAGGACATTAATGTACGCTCAAACACTCGGTCACGATGACTTGCGACTTCGTGCTAGCACAACCATCGATAGCTTCCAAACAGTACATCAGAGAGATTATTGATGAAGATCAGAAACAGCATAGGACCCAGGATAGAGAGCCTTGGGAGTCACTTACGTTCGTGTGAAAGGATCTGGAAGTGAGCCGTTCAAATCGACCTTCATTCCACGATTTGATAGGAATGACTGGATTAAATCAAACACACGTCCAGTAATACTGTAGTCCTGGAGCTTACGGAGATCAGCGTGCTAAATCCTGTCAAGAGCTTGATATACATATTCAGTGATGGCCGTTAGTACATCAACGATAGATCTGTCAAAACAGGAGCCATTGTTTGTCACAGAGCAGGCCGTGAGAGGTAATTGATTAAAATCTCGAATACTTTGGCAAAAAGCAGTAGGAGACTAATAGGGTGATATTTAGAGGGACCAGAAAGTTCTCTAGAGTTATTAAAAAAGGAACTACAGAGGAGGATTTCCAACAAGCAGAAAGCAGTGTGGCAATAGTTGTATAGTTTGGAGAGAACAGGAGCCAGCTCGGAAGCATATTTCTTTAGGACGACGACTGGGGTCTCGTTACCTCCGCTTGCCTTATGAGAGTCTAATTTAGAAATAATGTCTGAAACCTCTGACGGGGCTATGCACATATCACTCAGTAGAGCATCAGTTCTAGAGGGGAAATCAGGTGTGGGTACCCCAACTGAGTCGAGCGTTGAGTTGGAAGAGCATTTCCGAGCAAAGCATTTAACCTTGTCTGCTGTAGATATCAGGACTTCGAACTGATTGAATACATGAGGGATGGAGGATTTGCTGTTGTTTGCACACTCTTGCAGAGTCAGCAATAATCTTTAGAACCTGAACTTGCGAGATACTATACGCTGTTTATTTCTATCAGCAAACAGTAACTTAGCTTCTTTGAGGATACGCTTTTACCTGTTAGAAGCAGAGACAAAGAGAGGTCTGTTACAATCAGACGTGTCGCTCTGGTACAGAAGGAAGAAGTGATTGTTATTCATGATGACGGTCGTCTTCGAGTATAGAATACAGAGGTTAGCAGTGAATATTTCGAAGACAGTAGGGAAGCGTTGTCCAGGTTAGCAGTGGATATTTTGGTAAAAAGTAGCAGAGCGTAGTTCCTCCTTCTGTTTCTCTTCGCCTGACAAGCTGGCATTGGACATTCGGGTAGAGTGAAAAAAAATGGCCGCCTTTATACACGACGGATTGAATAGTCTACGTCTTCTGATTGGTTAACCTTCTATTGGTGGACTATAAAGTGAGTCAAGTCATTTGAGCTAACTCACTAGTTACTTATATACACAAAAAACTGCAACAGTGATTCCTGTGGGCTATAGCGGCCAAGCATGCAGGTGATAGCGAATGAGATGAACGCGGTTAAACTTGATATGTCGTAGGTGGCTTTCACCCAGGAGGAAACCTAAGACGCGCATTTATGAACAGGATGATTAAAGACTGCATTCCAAGGGACATCACAAATAAAATCACAGAACGAGTCCCAATCCGCATGTTGATAACAGAAAGATATTCTGTTGGTATAAGGTTCTTGGCTGGTAGGGGAGCAGAAATAAATGTTTCAAGACACTGCCATAGTTGCCAAGAAGGCAGAGCTGCAAAGTACAACATGATTCCGGAATATAGGTAAAAGTGAAATGCGTGGGGAAGTCCACCATTTGTATGAAAGATTGAGTGATTGAGAAGTTAAGGGTTTGGGTTCCATTGAGGTCAGTGACAGAGTATTTAAACCACCTGGTATGGTGGGCATTTAAGTCACTGAACACAAATATATTTGCAAACGGGTGGAGGTAGATAGCCTTGTTTATATTATCAGAAATACTATCTAGCATGCAACAGTCTTGAGAGGAAGCGGAACAGTAGAGAAAGAAAAGATTGTTAAGTAGAGACAGACGGAGACACGTGTAAGGGTGATGTGGAGATTCAAGAGAGAGTTCCCTGGCTAGCGGGAGATGTTCACGGACACAAACTCGCAGGCAATGCAAGTGGACATTAGAGTCCTTTCTAAGGAGAAGATAGCTAAGAATCGAGAAATTGGAAGAGGGATTAGATTCACAGAGAGCTAGGATGAAAAGGAATGATTCCACACTACAGAAGTTGATACAAATACCATTAATGTTGGAAAAAGAAAGATTGAGGGGTTTAGGTGATTTTTGTTGAGCTTGTTTAGATGTATATCTTTGGTATCTGAGAGTCATGTTGTGTTGTTTTAGTAAAGAAAGGCCTAGGATAGTAGGAGCAATTGGTCGTCTAATGTAATGTTCGGGCTCCTAACCACCAGTCGGGAGCAGCAACCAGAAAACTACCAACCTGGTACCTTCAGTATGAAGAGGCGTTGCCACCAACCTCACACATCAAAAAAAATTCATAACAGCGTCACTATTAAGAAAAGGTAAGGAACCGGGAACCCTTGTTCAAGAGAAGGGGGAGGAGTGTGAACCGGGCGATGGTAAAGCTTATCTACTGCTATTAAAAAAACAACGAAAACAAATACATTAAGCAAAAAATACAAACATTATTTGCATTATTCAGAGTTTTATCCCCATCTTCATTGTCATATTCACAACGTTTCGGCCGTTGTACGCTCCAGCCTTCCTCAGATGGTTGTAGTTTCGAAACGAATATACATATGGGAGGCATGGTGGAGTAATTAGCGACTTGGATTGGGGAATCGGAGAGCCGAGTTCGAATTCCAGTCAAATCCATTACATTCACTTGGGAAAGGTGTGAATCCTCTTCTTCTCCCTCCAGCTATGTGTAAATAGCAGGACAGACTGGGTTCTATAGCCTTGGATGGCAACTGGTCTAGGAGAAGGACAACTCTGAATTCAAATCCTGCAGAGGGTCGTTTGGGTCCTTGTGGCACTTAGGGCACCAGGTCTCTGTATTCGGCCTTTCAAAAAGTGTGGATGGTCCTGCACGAAACCTTCACCACTATAATCAAATCCCATGTGCTCTTGTCGGGCTGTCGGTTTCCGGGGAACTGATCTGCTTGACCCTCATACGTCGAATTCGACGGGAGATTCGAGTATATATATATATATATATATATATATATATATATATCAAAGAAAAACTTAATGAATCATCGAAAAAAAAACGGTTATAAATTATAATTTATTTCAAAAATTTTTTTAAAAACCGTCTCATCAGACCGAACTTACAAAATTTGTGTTTTTGATGATGCTTTAAGTTTTTCCTTTTCGTCCACTGGGGTAGATTGGTTAGATACAGTGACTAGACCCAAAGAGTTGTGAGTTCAGTACCAGGCCACACCGATAGTGAACCAAAAAACCAAGTTGATTTAAAGGAAAATAACTGAGACATCCGGATAAGGCATGGCACGTAGAACTAGAACAATCTACCCTAGTGGACGAAATAAAGGGTTGGGTTCGAAATTCCAATCAGCTGAAGAAAACCAGAGCCTTTTTCACACACACACACACACACACACACACACACACACACACACACACACACACACACACACACACACACACACACATATATATATATATATATTAAAAATGAAGATATTATATAAATACATACATGCAACAAACTAGTTCTATTTAACAGTTAAATTATTTCATCCTTGAAAATGGCTAAATGTATAGCCGAAAGCGCTCGGAAATAAAGAACATTCGGACATTTTTTATATAATTTATCATATATATATATATATATATATATATATGTTTTGAACAATAAAAAATATTCAAAAACTAAAATTTTTAGACACACTAGGTTGTATATTAATATCTTTGTTTTATTATTTGAATTAGGTTCCTCGACAAATTTCGTCTTGCATGGCCATCATTAAGGAGGAGAAAAATCCTTACTTGTTAGTAGCAGTGAACTACCCATATATATATATATATATATATATATATATATATATATATATATATATATATATATATATATATATATATATATACTTCGAACAATAAAAATATTAAAAAATTAAAATCTTCAGACACACTGGGTTGTAGATTAATATTCTTTGTTTTTTTATTATTATTTCCTTTAGATTCCTCGACTAGTTTCGGACAAAATGGCCATCATCGGGAGAAGAAATATTTTATGCTTGCTGGTAGAAGTAAACTACAGAAACATATATATATATATATATATATATATATATATATATATATATATATATATATATATATATAAAAAAATATCAAATCCGTAAGTCGAAAGGATAATCCAAGTAGTTTTTTTAATATAAAATATTAGAAAGATGGATCTATAAAGAGGGCTCAATGTATAGCATACAGATCGATATGATATGCATCAAGGAAAAACTTAAAGCATCATCGAAAACACAAATTTTGTAATTTCGGTCTGATGAAACGAGTGTTAAAAACTTACCCATTGAAATAAATTATAATTTATAACCTTGTTTTCGATGATGTATTAAAAATGAAAACAAACTAAACACGGAAGAAAGAAATATAAGTTCGGGAACACCTTGCATCTTAGTGGCTTTATTGCTTTGTTTGGGGCGAAATGATAAAAAAGGTTACCATCCCCGATTCGCCATGATATGAATATATAGGGTCAAGTTAAAACGTAATTTTACCGGATTATGATGGCGATATTTTCTCTGTTTCTTTATGTCATAAACTGTAGATGAATGAAAATTGTTAAAATCGTGCAGGCTTTGTACAGGAACACTGCTTTAACTTTTTCTGTTATGGACGATGTATGGGGTCCTCGTTCGCACCTTGAATAGCACTTTCTGCATTCACTGGAACTAAGACCAGAGTGAAACGTCAGCAGGTTACAATAAAAAAAAAGTACATATAAGACAATTAGAAATAACTTATCAGTTTTCGAAAGTGTTCAAAAACGGTCGATCAATAGGCGGTGTCATCGACCCGAGAAATCTGAAATTGGCCTCGTGGATATTTATGCCGGATTGATGATTGAACCGGATTACTTCTTGCCGGACTGATGATGGCCAACCTATGCTTTTCACTTTTTTATTTCACAAATAATGCGTCTCTATATATTGTATCCAATCTGATCAATAAATTACTCACATATCGTGTTCGATGATTAATGTCCCTTTTTTTCCCTTTGTTGGCCTGTATATTTATATCCTCCGCCGGGAAAGAGTTAAACTTAGTTCAGAACTTTAACAACTCCGAGCAACTGCTATTAAGAGGAGAGAGCCAATAGCTTAATCGCTACCGCGAAATGAAAGACTTATTCTGCTAAAAAATTTACAACTTCAATTATCCGCTCTCGTGCACTAATTCCTTCTTTATTTTTTTTTTCCTTTTCTCTCACAAGTTGGAAATCGACATAAAGACCATCGATTTTGCGCATCAAGAGTGAAATTAATGTGAAGAACTTTCTTCATGTCAACGTATTGCAGTGCTTGCATTTTCCAGTCATTAAACCTATTTTCAGTCAACTTTGATCCTGAATTCATAAGTTTGCTAGCGAATGAGAATAACGTTCCTTTTGCTTTTCGAATAGTATGCCCAGTTGCTTGAAAGATTACATGAAGGTGAGTGAAATATAATTTCTGTCAGCATCAAGATTTCTTTTCATTGTCATATAATCGCGTGGATGAATGGAAAGCATCATAAGGGTGTGACGACCCTTAGTTATTGCTTTTTCAACATCGCAATCAGCTAGAGATTTGGCAATTGACCAATAGAAAACTTTTTCTTTTTTTTTTTTAATAATTTTCTCTCCCATTCAATACTGAAAGGAGCGATAACAGCTACTGGACTCGAGAAAAATATTTTTCGGAAAAAATATCTAAATAGAAAGATTTTATAAATGAAAATTATTTAAATAGAAAGTTTTTATAAATGAAAATTATTTAAATAGAAAGTTTTTATAAATGAAAATTATTTAAATAGAAAGACTTTATAAACGAAAATTATTTAAATAGATTTTATAAATGAAAATTATTTAAATAGAAAGACTATAAACGAAAATTATTTAAATAGATTTTATAAATGAAAATTATTTAAATAGAAAGACTTTATAAACGAAAATTATTTAAATAGATTTTATAAATGAAAATTATTTAAATAGAAAGACTTTATAAATGAAAATTATTTAAATAGAAAGATTTTATAAATCTCAACTGACGATAGAACTCGCATCACGTTCAATGAATGTCGAATATTTTCTTATAAGGAAGCCGTCTCATATTACCCTTACCATTAGAGATGGAGAGAACAGGTATTACACTTTGATTCTCTCCTAATGATGAAGGATTTAAGAAAAGCGTAACTCGAGTGGCACTGGCTGCTCGGTCAGTAAATGCTCAATGTTTTCTTACCATTATCATTTTGTCGCTCTAGTGAGATTTGATTCTATAAATCCGGCTTCAGTCGTAATCAAATTATCATCAGGAACATCAGAAAATGTATCGTTATTCGTTTTACCAATATGGCTGGCGTTAGAAAATTCCTTTAGCTTTTTGAGTTTTTTCAAGCGACCTTTCCATATAGTCAAATTATTTATTTTAACGCTATTTAAAACAATTACACAAAGTTGTTGATAATTTCTCGGAAATAACTTTAATATCAGTGTGAAAATGTTTTTTACTAATACAAATCCGTTTTATAAAAGGAAATCCAAAAAGTTCGTGGCAAATAGAATTAAGAACATATATCTGAAGTATAAGCTTTGCTTTTACATTTAAGCTCCATTTATAGCTAATGGATACCGGCCATTTATACAGTCTGAGAAGTACTAAGGATCATCAGAATTTAAACATACCAAAGCATCCGTTGTTTACGCTATTTTTCTTCTCTTTTTCAATATGAGGTACCCTTTTCAGATCATTGGCGATCATGGCATTTTCCTGTCCTTTGTAGCTCTTAACAAACATTATCTTTTTGTTATATCTCCTAAACCTTGTTCTACCAGCCATTTACTCAAGGTCATTCTAATTCTGTATAGAATGTCCCTTCAGGGCGTTGGCGATCATGGCTCTCTATTTATCTTTTCTAAACCTTGTTCCGCCTAAAATTTTACTCAAACTCATTCTTCTTCTATCTACCGTGTCCCTTCAGGGCGTTAGCGATCATAGCTCTCCACAATCTCCTGCCCTTTGTAGCTCTTAACAAACTTGATTTTTTGTCCTCCCTCATAAACCTTATTCTGCCAACCATTTACTCAAACTAATTCGTCTTCTTCTACATACCCTGCCACTTTAGGACATTGGCGATCATGGCTCTCCACAATTTCCTGTATTTGTTGCCCTTACCAAACTGTAATTTTTTAATCACTTAAACCTTCTTCTGCAATCCATTTACTCAAGTTCATTCTTCTTCTTCTTCTTCTTCTTCTTCTTCTTCTTCTTCTTCTTCTATGTGCCGTGTCCCTTCAGGATGTAAACGATCATGGCTCTCCACAAATTCCTGTCCTTTATAGCTCTTAATAAATTTTAACTTTTTGTTATCTCTCCTAAACCTTGTTCTGCCATCCGTTTACACAAGCTCATCCTTTTTCTTCTCTGTGCCGTGTCTCTTCAATAATTTGAGGATCATGGCTCTCCACAGTGTCCTGTCTTTTGTGGCTCTTAACAAACTACTTTGTGATGTCTCCTAAACCTTGTTCTGCAATTCATTTACTCAAGCTCATTCTTCTTCTATGTGGCGTGTCCCTTCAGGACGTTGACGATCATTGCTCTCCACAATCTCCTGCCCTTTGTAGCTCTTAACAAATTATATCATTTAACACATATGTTTGTTATCTGTCCTAAACCTCGTTCTGCCATCGCTAGTTTTTTTTATGCTTTGTTTTTCCTAAGAACCAAGAAAAAGTCAGAATACACTAATCCAGGATTGGAAGTTTGGACGTCTAATGATTTCTCATCGAACTTTTCCCAAGGTTTCTCTTGTTCCAAATAACAAATGGCTCAGTGTCTTTTTGTTGTGGTGAAGTATTCTCTCTGATTAAGCTTTCAAAAGCTTTTTGTTTCTATAAAAAAAAATAGCTAATTCTTTTTAAAACATTCGGAATAAGACGTTTTTTTCCCTTTGAAGAGTCAACTAGTAAAATATCTTCAGTATTCTAGAAAACAGTCCCTTGATCGACATACTTTTCCTCTGATGGACATTTTTCTCGTTTGCTTAATTTTTGCTTTGGCTGATTGTTGTCTTCAGGGGTCGGGGTGGGGGGGAGACTGGTAAAGCCAACACTCATCTTCAGTTACAATTCACCTTGGAAAGCCAACAGGATTTTGATCTCTTGTTTAAAACAGTACTTCTCAACGTGTGGTCCACGGGTGGTCCATATAGCATTTCTAGTGGTCCACAGAGAATTCGCTGCCATGAAAAATTGTAGCCATTTCACAAAAATGTATCTAAATTATTCATTTTTTAAAAATTCAAATATATTTTGTTTAATTACACATATTTGCATTATATTTGAAAATTTTGAAATTACGTAGGTATTATGCAGTGCTATATTTCTTTTTTTCAACATGTAGAAGCAAGTAGCATTTCTTACCTTCCATATGGATGGTGGAATCTGGACTATCGGCTGTTATGGATGTTTTCAGGAGAAAAAAACAAATAAATAAGATCTCAACAGAAGAGGAACTATCAAAATATGTGTCTGAAACACCAAGATCAAGATAGCTGAATGGACTAAGACTGAATGACATCATCAAAATTGATTATGATATCCTGTATTTATCCTTGTTTACTAAAATCAATTTTAAAGTGCAAATAGACTACGCTTTTTCGTACGATAACCGAAGTTAAGCAACAACAAGCTTGTTCAATACCGTGTAGTTTAGAGCAGAGTTCTAATTCAAATCAAGTTAGTTATATTCACATACGCGCATTTTTAAAAAAAATCATCTCAAGCCAAGCAAGGCAATAAAGCCACTAAGATTAGCGAGTGTTAGGCTGCATGCTTAATTACACACATGTCCATTATATTTGAAAATTTCGAAATTATGTGTGTAATATACAGTACTATATTCATTTTATTCATATATATATATATATATATATATATATCATCAAAATTGATTTTGATTTTGATATCCTGTTTTTATCCTTCTTTATTGAAATAAAATTTAAAGTGTAAATAGACTCTTTTGTCTTTACATTGAGCATTTTAGTGGGAAAATTGAACAGTCCCAAAGTAGAAGTGGTGTGTTTGAATTTTTTGAAGAAAAAGGAATGGTCCATGGTCTGAAAAAAAATGGTTGAGAAGCACTGGTTTAAAAGGTTTCTTCAAATTTTTCTCTTGTTGTTTGCTGATTTGAACGCAAATGTTTTCCTACCCAACGAGCGGACAGTTTGTTCAATTTTAATTGTATAGATAAAATTGTGTGCGATGAACCAACTGAGATATTTAATGTGTTAGTCATTATCATTGTTTTTAATCGACAATCGCTCTGAATTAAAATCTCGTTTTATCCACACATAATGATGTTAATGGTTTGTTGATCACTTTCTTATCTTCAACAGAATCTCTTCTTTCTTTGAAGTGCGTTATCCAATTGTAAATTGCTAATTATTTCTCGGAATTGTTTCTCGGAATTGTTTCTAGGAATTATTTCTGGGAATTTTTTCTGGGAATTTTTTCTGGGAATTGTTTCAAGGAATTATTTCTGGGAATTGTTTCTAGGAATTATTTCTGGGAATTATTTCTGGAAATTGTTTCTGGGAATTGTTTCAGGGAATTATTTCTAGGAATTGTTTCTGGGAATTATTTCTGGAATTGTTTTTGGGAATTGTTTCTGGGAATTACTTCTGGGAATTGTTTCAGGGAATTATGTCTAGGAATTGTTTCTGGGAATTATTTCTGGGAATTGTTTCTGGGAATTGTTTCTAGGACTTGTTTCTAGGAATTATTTCTGGGAATTATTTCTGGGAATTGTTTCTGGGAATTGTTTCTGGGAATTATTTCAGGGAAATATTTCTGGGAATTGTTTCTGGGAATTATTTCTGGGAATTATTTCTGGGAATTATCTCCAGAAATTCCCCTAAAAGAACCAATGATGACCTCAATCTTCCCAAAAAGTTTTACCAGAAATTTGATGTTAGTATGGTCCATGCTGTTGACAAGAGGGTTGTTTTTAAATTAGTATAAACATTAATCTGTTACATTGAAATTCTTCTGGTTTATATTGATTATAACAAGCCTGTCTCACTAGAGTTAATTACAATTGAGTTGTAAGTTCGATCCTCACTTTCGGCCTTGTGCCACCTCTAAGCCACGCTTATTAAACGTTTTGGACACTTCGACGGGATGTAATAGTTAGTAAGCTTGTCTTGCTAAATCAATCACAAACTAAATAGTGAATTCAATCCTAACAGGAGTTCCACACTTTCGGCCTTGTGCCACATCTACGCCACGCTTAGAAAATCCTAATGTCGTGGAATGTTTAGCAAGCTTGACTACGTTTAGAAAGATAATTCGGACACTTTAGCTTGGTGTAATGGTTAACCAGCTTGTCTCTCTAGATCAGTTATGTTTGAGTAGTGAGTTCGATCTTCACTGGGTGCTCCATACTTTTGGCCTTGTGCCACATCTAAAATACTACTCTTATAAAATTATTTTGAGCACTTATCCGTGGTGTAATGGTTAGCAGACTTCTTAAATCAATTATAACTGATTAGTGAGTTTGATTCTCACTGGGTGCTCCATACTTTCGGCCTTGTGCCCGATCTAAGCTATGTTTAGAAAAGTCAGCATATAGATTATAGCAATTAACTCCAAGTTTACTTTTGTGTAAATAAATATTAAAATATTTGCTTAGGTTTTTTATAACATGGCTTCTTGGACACTTTTAATTGCTGTCAAAAAAGGGGTGAAAAAGGAAAAAAAATACAGTTGGAAACATTCATTTTCTCCATTCATTAATATCTTCTCACACCAAGGAAAATTAGTATTTTTTTCCTTTAAGCATTTCACCCCAAGCAAGGCAGGAAGCCACTAGCACGCGAGGGGTAACAGAAGATTTGGAGTGAGAGCAAAGAGGAGTGATAGAGGAAAGGATGAAGAGAAGGATAGGGGATAGATCAAGGCATCTGGAGACGTCGATTGACATTACATTTAAATAGTTGGAGATTAAAGCTATCAGGGAAACAGCAAGAGGGGAGGGAGTCCCACAGGCGATAGGTGCGACACATGAAGCTATTGGAGTAGAAGAGACGGCTACATTAACAGTTTCGACAGTGAAAGGGTGAGAACGAGATGCCAGCCTAGTAGAACGCTTAAATTCATGAAGTCTGGGAACCAGAGAAAGCAGCTCATCGGAGCAGTTAGCGTGAAAGTATTTTGTACATAGGAAAAATTCTCTTCGAACATAAACGGTAAATGACGTTTATATATATATATATATATATATATATATATATATACACACACACACACAAACATATATATATCTGAAGAAATATAGTCATAAGATGTGGTATATTTATGGGATAAAGTGCTCAATATCAGAGATAGAGCGTGCGTAAATATAAAAGTGAACATAGAAGTCAACACTTAGAGGCGACAGGCTGTTTCATGCTAGATGCAATCGTCAGGCCCTGTCGCCTCTAAGTGTTGACCTATGTTCACTTTTATATATATATATATATATATATATATATATATATATATATATATATATATATATATAAACAAACACACAGGGTGTATCAAAAATACTTTTACAAACTTTGGAGGCGAGTTCTTCAAACCAAAACATGGACAAAAGTCCACATAAAGATGTCCGCAAATCCTTTGTTTATGAGTTATTAAGTTTAAAGAAAGGTTACAGTAGATGCCGCTGTGTTTTCATATAGACTAGGTTACATTTGTCATTCGTGTACATTTGGATTAGTCTACCTTCAACTTTTAACGTATGTAGTAGTGAGTTAACTGAGAAATTTTACATTTAACAATGGCAAGATATTCATATCATGAGCAGGCAGATATGATTTTTACATATGGGCACTCGAATGGTAATGGACGCGAGGTTGTGCGGCTGTATCAGATTGCATTTGCAGACCGAAGGCACCCGTGTCATCTAATCTTTGCTGCTGTTTATCGTCGCGTTTCTAAGATAGGATTCATGGCACCACAAACTATGGATCGAGGAAGACTGAGATCCGCTCGTACGCCTGACCACGAAGAACGCATTCTACAGGCTGTCGGAAATGATCCGGGTATCAGCACACGTGGCCTTAGGATGTCGTCCATCTCATAGTATCACATGTAGGGTACTTCAAGAGCAGCTCCTGTATCCATATTATTTGCAAGGTGTTTGGGGGGGGGTCTTTTGCCCCATGATCACTCACCAAGGGTGAACTTTTGCCGATGGTTTATTGCACAATCTGCCGATGCGTTGTTAGTCTCTTCGGTTTGTTTATGGGTGAGGCAACATTTAGAAGAGATGGAATAACAAATTTACATGGTACAATACATGGTAGATATCCGTATCAGTGGGCTGGGATTGTAGGTGACTGTCTGGTAGGTCCATATGTTCTCCCAGCACGTCTTACAGAAACTGTCTATAGGGACTTTATTTCGAACACATTTCCAGCCCTGCTAGAGGATGTACCCCTGCTAATACGAAGATGCATGTGGTTCATGCCTGATCGGTCTGCAGCATATTTTAGTCATGTTATTCGCGATGCACTGGCTGACCTCTACCATGTAAGTAGGGGAGGACTGGTTCCATAGCCAGCACTCTCATCGACCTCAATAATTTGGATTTTTATCTGAGGGGCGACGTAAAACAATTGGTTTATACAGCAGACATTAACAATGCAGAGACGCTTCATCAACGTGTCATGGGGGCCTGCGAAACCATCCGACACCATGATTTGAAAGGGTCCGCCAGTCAATGTTCCGACGGATGAATGCGTATGTAGAAGCAAGCGAAGGATGTTTTAGACATTTCTTATGAGTTGCAGTGTTGAGGTAAATCGATAGCCGTTTGGACATATGTTTATATTATTTTGACTTGTTTTGGTGTCAGGAACACGCCCCCCACCCCAATAAAAAAATTTGTAAAAATATTTTTGGATTGTATCTTGGGTTGTACATTTAACCGCATCTACCGTAAACATTAATCTTAATAACTCAAAAAAGGAGGATTTAAGGACATATGTTGTATATGAACGTCCGACCTTGTTTTGGTGTGAGGAATCTGCCCCCTCCCCAACTTTTTAAAATTATTTTTGATACAGCCTGTATATGCGTGTATATATCTCTGCCCGTGCAATGTTTTATTGTTAATTCGATACCCGATATATATATATATATGTGTGTGTGTGTGTGCATGTGCATGTATATATATATATATATATATATATATATATATATATATATATATATATAGACTCTTAAGGTGTGCTATATTTATGGGATAAAGTGGACAATATCAGAGATAGAGCGTGTGTAAATATAAAAGTGAACATTGAAGTCAACACTTAGAGACGACAGGCTGTTTCATGCTAGACGCAATTGTCAGACCATATATATATATATATATATATGCATATATAAAAGTTCAAATAAAATAAATAAATGTTCAAATAATTTTTATTATAAGATATATATATATATATATTTTATATATATACATATATAAAAGTTCAAATAAAATAAATAAATTTCAAATAATTTTTATTATAATATATATATATATATATATATATATATATATATATATATATATATATATATATAGAAAATAAACTACTGAAAATAAACAAAACAAACAAAAATCCTAATATGCGATTATGCTGTTTTAATGTTTAATGTCAACGTCGGACGTTTCGGTCTAATAGACCATCTTCAGGACATATTCATAAAACATAAGTAACATAGACCATATACAATTCAACATGAAAACGACAATGGACATAAAAGCAATACCAATCCAAACAGATAACTGAAATCTTTTATAAGATCAGCGTTCCGTGATCATATTTAAACGGAACGCTGATCTTATAAAAGATGGATTAACTGAAGTTTATTATTTAAGATACTGAAGCAAGTATAATGTTTATTTATTTTATTTGAACTTTTCATATTTTATCTTTAAAAAAACTTTTTCGATGCGAAATTCACAAGTGTCATTAAGAATTGATGACATATATTCTTCTCTATTTTTCTTCAACAATAACCATAAAATGTATAAAATTATTTTTTTATTAATGATTTACGTTTTTCTTTAACATAACGGGTATTTTTTAAAAGTATGTTGAATTTTTCTATCCTTCGTAAATAAATACATGACATTTAAAATCAAAATATGTAATGATTTTCACTGAAAAATTAATGACAAATGACACTTATTAAAGAATTTCACACATAAAGTTAATGTCAAAAATTAAATCCAATAATAAAGAGACGACATTATTTTGTCAACATCGTCTTTCTTTTATTTACTTTTTTGATATCGTTTTAAACAGTGAAATTCACAAAAAATGTCACTATTAAGAATTTTGAAAACAGAAACTTAATTGAAATCTTTTTATGCTATTATTCTTCATGATAACGAATATTTTGATTATAGAATTAATTTTGTTATGAATAATTTGTGTTTTCTTTATAACAGGTGAAATATGTTGATAACATCTTGCAAAAAAATGTAACTTTTTTCATCGCTATATTTCCTATTTTACTATACAGAAATTTGCTCATTTGAAAAAATTGAATAAAAAAATCTAATTTAATATTTTGTTTCTGATATTATACTTCATAACAACAAATATATTGACTAAAAAATTAAAACAAATAATTATTTGCGTGTAATTAAATAATGTATGTTTAATTTTAACTAGTATTGTTAAAAAATGCAATATGAAAATTAAACAGTTTAATATTTTTAAATTTCAGTACCCCAAAATCTTTTTCAAAATGCTTAACAAGTGCTGTGTAACAGGTTCTCGTGGTCACTATGATGACAAAATAAGGTTCGTGTATTTCGTCTTCCCCAAGATCACAATGAGCGATAGTGATGGTTAAAGGCTATATCTTGAAACAATCCTCCTGACAAATCAAAAACTGTTGTTTGTGAAAGGTATTTCCATTTGATTATGCAACAATGGGTATTAGAAGAAAAGAACGACTTAGAAATCTATCATCAGTATTTGATCATTTGCCATCAAGTGTATTACGTAGTCCTCAACCAAAACCAAGAACAAAAAAATAAAATATCTACTTCTCTGTGAAATGTGCAAAATGATGAGGTGACACAGTTTTTAGAAAAGAACATAATCTTCCCTTTCGAAAATTTGTATCAGAATATTGATCAACAGAATTTTCTGTCAGAAATTACATGCTATAAATCAAACAATTAGTTATTCATCCAATCTACCGATATTTTCGCTGTAAGTATTCCAATGATTTTAATTACATTTTTTGAAAACTTGTAATGCGAATGTTACCATATGCAAAAAGAATTTCTCTTTCAAAAAGTCGAATATCAATGTTTCAGCACTGGTCACAAATGTATAAAGCAATTCGTTATCTTAGTAATTGAAAAATTGATAATAAAAAAAATTTTTTTTTGAAAGAACATGTTAATATTATATCACCTCAAGGGACGGGGACGAAATATTATGAATCCGACATTTTTATCAGGGCATTTGTATATTTTGTTACATCTTGGTCATTATATGACAGACTTCAGGATGATTTTAAGTTAACCAATGTAAGAACATTATCAGCTTTGGCATCAAAAGTCTCAAAATTAGATGATTTTAATTTTCTTGGTAATATTTTTAGTAAAATTTCTGAAAATCAGAAAAACTGTATTCTTTTAGTTGATCCGACAATTATTTTAAGACATTTTTTAGGTTTATACGTTCTTTTTATAGATACAAATATTTAAGTAAATGCTCTGTTTATAAACAATATTAAACAACATTTACCGGCCTGAATGTCCGAGAAATTTTCATAGAAAATATGCGTCCTATATACTAAAGTATATATACTATATATTACTATATAAAAGATATTTTAGAACAGGTGTATTGACCTTGACTTGTTTACAAATACGTATGCTGTTGGCACACTGAATGATTTTAAAACCCTAAGTCGGAACAAAGTTATTAAAAGGTAGCCGACCCCTGTAAGGAGAAGGTCTATTTGAATTCAGTATTAACAATTTTTATTTTTATTCAACCAATGGAAAATAGATAAAAAATTCGACAGTAAATATGATTCCATAGAAGTAAGCTTTATCCAACAGATTACATAAATAAAATGAAATAGAAGGTGGGGGTTGTTTTGTATTAATCTTTGATTTGAGAAGGTTTAGTCTGCTTTAGAAATCAGTTTCAGGAAGTGTGGCATTTACCTACCTTCAAACCTTGACCACTGGCGCCGACTGAATATCACCAACTCACCTAAACATCAAGTAGATTCCGATTGAATATTTTTATTCGACAATAACTTGACCAAATCATTGACGACCTTTATGTAAGCGTAGATAAACAACAAAATAGCGAACAACGGTCATGAAATACACACACGAGCGCGCATGTATATATATATATATATATATATATATATATATATATATATATATATATAGTATAACCCGGATATAAGAGACCGGGGTATATGAGAAAACCCGGATATAAGAGAATTTTTCTCTGGTCCCAAATTAGAGCCTGTGTTAATGTATATAAAATAGACCAAACCCGGATATAAGAGAAACCTCGTATATAAGAGACTTCTTCTCCGGTCCCGACAACTCTCTTATATCCGGGTTTCACTATATATTATTAAATGGGGAGGGCACTGCAGAAACAGCTAATTACATTGAAAAAGTCTTAAAATTTTGGGAAATTGTGTCAAAGAAATATATGGTCACACTAAGAAAAATAATCCACTGAAAAAGTGATATCAGATTTAGATGATAAACATCTGTCATTTCATTTGGGAAAACGACAAAAAGAATGGAAGGAAAGCAAAGAAAAAGAATGAAAGAGATACTAGTTTAGCCATTGAACATACATGCAATGGCTTTATTGATGTTTGTAGATATTTTGCTAAACAATAGGTTTTATGCTTGGTGAATTTACCGCAGACTATTTAGAAAATGAATTTAGAAAATGAATTTTAAAAATGAAAACAAAGTTCTGGAGTTGCAAATTTTCTAACCGTTCAAAATGTTATTGAAATATTTCATAGTTAAAAAAAATAAACTACTTGTTAAATTAAATGTTGACGCCAATGAATAAAACTTTGATCCAGGCCATAATTGCTCAAAATGTGGACATTTTCTGGATGAAATGGGATGCCAAATATTTGAATCTATGATCCCAAAAAATATTAAATGTTACTTTTGTATATAGCAGACTACGTTACATGAAAAGATTATTCCACAGAAGAGGAAATATTTAATAATAATAGTTTTTTATTTTCAAGAATATTTGAAAGAAATAGATGGTGGAAATTTGAACATTCTACAAAATATCAGTTCATTGAACGTTTTTCTCTTTTATAATGTTTGGTATTGGTAAATTGTAGACTTGCAGAATTTCTTTGACAAAAATCTCTGTTAGTTCTGACCTGAACCATTTCAATATGAAAAGAGAGCATGGGTTTATATTTTTCAATAATTATTGCTTGTTTGATTCACCTAAGACAACTCAAGAAGCGGCACTAATTTTATTTAAGAGGTAAAAAATGTATATATAATTCTCTTAGACTACACAAATCAAAAATTCATTTCTTTTTTCAAGTAGTAGAAATATGTACATACTTATTCATTCAGAGAAATATTTGCTTAATATTTTTTTTTTATTTTCAATTTCCACCTTTTTACATATAGTTAATTGGTTAACTCTCCAAATTACCATGCCAATTAATTTTGTGTTCTTGTTAATATAAATTGATTTTAATTATTAAAACTATGTGTACTGGTAATATCTATTAGAGTATCACAGCAAAATAAGTATTTTATTCATCTTCTGATGAAGTAATGCTACATGTAATAAAAATCACAATAAATTTTGTAAAGATGATCAAAATTATTGTTGCTCTGAAGTTAACATTTTTTGTAAAGTATTTTCAGATTTTGTAAAATGCTGAAATTGCTTTCTGATTGTATTATACAATTTTATATTTTCAGATAATAATTATCAGGAGGATTTGATAATTATATTTAATTAATTCATCGAGTCTGATAGAAACCTCAACAGAATGCAGAAAGCACTGGACGGCCGTTTCGTCATATATTTGGGACTCATTAAATTTGCCTTGATAAAGTCTATTAGAGGACGAAACGCGTCGGCTAAGAAAAGCATTTCCTGTTGTCTTCTTATTCATTTTGTTCTTATATATATATATATATATATATATATATATATATATATATATATGTGTGTGTGTGTGTGTGTGTGTGTGTGTGTATAATTATTTATTTAAAATATGATTCCATCGCTACATAAGAGTTCTCATGTTTCAAAACAAGAGCCGAAAACTTCAATATAATTATTTGAATTAAATTGAATTAAAGTACCAAGCTCTGTTCCATCTTAAAGCGAAATTTTTTTGGGAATAACTAATTCTTGAAATTTACGCGTTTTATAAGCATATTCATATTTAAATTAAAATTATCATGGTAACGGCTAGAGTGAACGTAATGGATTCGACTGGAATTCGAACTCGGCTATCCGATTCCTCAATCCGAGCCACTAATCATTATTCCAACGTGCAAAGTATCTATAAATGACTATATAAAAAAATGTCGTTAGCAATTAGAATAATTTAGAAACACTATATTATATTTATATGGTCAACTGAAAAATTACGTTAATTATTTATAGAACAATTATATTAATTATTTATAGATATTTTGTGCCAATAAATTCATTCCTTCATATGTCCAAAACTCCGCCCACTTCGTGGAAATAATCAAAGATGCTCCCATCCTATCCAACCAGATGGTGAGCTTGGATGTGGTGAGTTTGTTCATCAAGGTATCCACGGAGGAGGTACTATCAATAGTCAGAGACAGATTGGCCTCCGAATTAACCCTTAGGAGAACCGACCCGTATTCCAATAGATAATCTGATGGAGATATTGACTTTCGGTACACAAACAACACACTTCGAAATGAGATCACACATATATCGACAGGACGAGGGCTTAGCAATGGGCTTGCCATTATCACCAGCAATGGCGAATATATACATGGAATACTTTGAGGAAATGGCATTAGAATCTCTAAAGCCAACTCTATGGTTAAGGTACGTAGATGACACCTTCATACTCTGGCCACACCAGGAAGATGTTCAGGTTCGATACAGTTCACGATGGAGAAAGAGAGTAACAGCACACTCCCATTCCTGGATGTTCTAATATCTCGAACAGAGCATGGGTTTAAGACATCCGTATACCGTAAACCGACATTCACCGGACAGTACCTCAATTTTAAACTCCCACCATCCATACAGCGGAATGAAAGGGATCATCCGTTTTTACAACACCGAGAAAACGTCATAAGTGGCGACTCAGAGACATTAGATGAAGAATTGGTCAGTATAAGTAGTACCCTGCAACGTAGCAACTACCCTGGGTACATGTCAGCAGCCTCCCAAAACTCAGAAAACAGTCTGCCTGCCTTATGTGAAGGGGTTATCAGAGAAAATACAAACGATCTGCGGTCCATATAACATCAGGACAACCTTCAAAAGCTGGACGACACTTCGTAGATATCTCTCCCGAGTAAGACCCCCCCCCCCCATAGAGGAGAACATGACTAAAGACTATGTGTACGCTATCCCGTGCAACCCCGGAAAGAAATATAAAGGGGGGGGAGGCTGCCCTCTTAAGGTAAGGCTTCACGAAGACAAGAAAGCTGTAACACGAGGGGAAGTGGAAAAATTAGGCGTGGCTGACAACTTATGGAGAGAGAAGGGAGATCACGGCCCTCTGTGGGATCAGGTTGAGATCAGAGACAAAGAACACCATTGGAAAATTCGTAAAATTAAGGAATCAGCACATATGCTAGGCCACAAAAATCTCCTGAGCCGACCAAGCATAGAAATGAATACAATATGGGAACCAGTAATAAGGAGTTCTAGAGAAAAGCAATAATAACAAAATTGCAATATGAGATCTGGTTAAGTTAACATCCAATGATAACAGCAAAAATTGCAATATGAGAACTGGTAAAAAATGATTGCTGATGACATTAGGTTTATAATACCCAGAAATTCATACCCAGATATCCTCAATGACACATGGCACAGTGGATAAAGGCGTTAGTTAGATCCAGTGACAGGACCCCAAAAGAGTGTGAATTCAATACCCAGTTAAGGCAGTGGAGAACTTGGAGAGGGGAATTAACAGGAGATAACTGATAATTGACATCTATTAAAAATGGCACGTGGAACTAGAGCAGTCTACTCCAGTGAGCAAAATAAAGGGTTCAGTTCGACATTCCAAGAAGGCCGGATCCTTATATATATTTTAAAATTTGATGTCATTACATTTTAACAGTAGAGCCCGGCGTTGCAACAGTAAGAGATAGATCAAGTATCGACCATAATAAAGACTGAAAAATAAAAATTGACAAAGATTATTGTTTAAGGTTGACAAAAAAAAAAAACCCAAAAAAACCCCAAAAAACTCATTAATTAGTTTTTTATTTTTTTTTTTTTTTTACGAATTGGTCAAACCCAAACTCAAACAAAAACATTGTTTTCAATCGTTATGAGTCTACCGATTGAATAGAATTTTATTATAAACAATTGTCTTGTAAATGGAATTTTAAAAGCATTCTGAATGTAAAAATAAAGAAAAAAGTGTGCAAGACAATAAGAAACACTACCTGTCAAAAAAAGTGAAATTTTGTTGAACTCGGTTGAAAAATGTAGGAAATCCGATCCCATATATAAACGAACACACACACACACACACACACACACACACACACACACACACACACACACACACACAACCTGGGTTTTATAATAAGCATAACTCGATAACTCGATATTAATAAGTATAACTCGATATGAGTTGTCCCCCTTTCATTAATGCCTCTTAATAGTGTTTTCAAATTGATTTCATGCAAAAACAATTGTGTTTTTCCAATTTTGGGCGCTGTCAGAACCACCACAAGGTAATTTTATGTAGTCCTGTGAAGTTTTGTTGAAATCGGTTGAAAAATGTAGGAAATCCGATCCCATATATAAACGAACACACACACACACACACACACACACACACACACACACACACACACACACACACAATCTGCGTTTTATAATAAGTAAGATGTTTGCCAAAATTACACAAAAACATGTTAAAATATTAAAGAGTAAATTTATTCAATGACATCGCCATTGGCTCCAACCAGGATCTCCAGTCGACTTTAGAATCTCCTTGTTTAAGTTGGTGAATGCTGCCATAATCCTTGACTTCAGTTCATCTTTGGTGTTAAATTGTGTTTTGTTGATCTCTCGCTCAACTGCGCTTCACACATAATAATCAAGTGGGGGCTGCAGTCTGGGGAGTTATGTGGCCAGATGTAATGGGTGATGTGGTCGCAGAAATGACAAGGTTCTACTGCTAGTGTGGCATGGTGCAGTGTCCTTTTGCCAGACATATGTTCTTCTAGCAGCCGCTCTCTTGATCCAGGGCAGCACTACCTAAACAAGGCACTTGAGACCCACACCAACAATTTCGGGAACGATCTGAGTGAGTTCTCCGAGCTGCTGTACCTTCGTAATCACCATTAGAATCATATAACTCTTTGCGTAGCCTCTGCACTGTCCTCATATTGAAGCCCAAAGACTCTGAACTGTTTGTATTTGAGGTTCCGGTGCGAATGCCAAGCAGTATAGCGTCATGGTGCTCTATTTCTCACAAGCGGTGCCCAACTGACAGTTTACCCATCGCACAATGCACACACACACACACACACACACACACACACACACATAATCATATTTGCTCTATTCTATATTGAAGACCTCATTTAGGAATAGTATGTTTTGGTTATTGGAATTTATATATATATATATATATATATATATATATATATATATATATATATATCAAAGTGTAGGATTGGTGTATACGGAAAAGATTCCAATGCCAAAACATACTATATATATATATATATATATATATATATATATATATATATATATATATATATATGTCAAGAAAAATATGGGGGGGATTTTTATAACAAAGTGGAAAAATTTACTTGTGACGCGTCTTGTCTTTCAGGATTTTATCGGCCGAAATTTGTTGTTTCGTGCGATTACACATGCGCACGAACGAGGGATGCTGGGAATTTGATTTTTTTTTTCTTTAGAGTTTTCTTTTTATCTAGTCGAATTCCTTTACAGTCTTTTTCTTTTTCTTTCCATCCTTTTGTCATGCATTCATACACACACACGCACACGCATACACACACACACACACAAACACAGACACACACACACACATATATATCGATAACACATAGATATGTTATATTAATATAATTCAAGTAATATATCTTGTTTTGTCTTTGACGTCGGAATTTTTCAAAACCTTTAAAAACAACAATTTAGAAATAGACAGAATGATTTATTTAAAAGACCACTAATGATTGAAACACAAACTAATGGGAAGCTGACATTACAATGTAATATATAATTGGCTTTATCATTCAAGTTTTAATGAAAATGTTTCTTTTTAGAAATTCATTTTAAATGATATTATTGAAGAACATTTCAGCAAATTGATGGAGAAACGCTCGGAAACTTACCTCTTTCTCTTAAAGGAAGAGTAGTGTAATGGAAGGGAAATGTAATGGAAGGGAAGTGTAACGGAGGAGAATTGTAATGAAGAGAACTGTAAAGGAAGAAAAGTGTATAGGAAAGTGAAGTAAAAAGGAAGAGAAGTGGAAAAGTGGAAACGAAGAGAATTATAATGTAGAAGTGTAAAGGGAGAGATCTGTAAAGAAAGAGAAGTGTAAATGAAGAAAATTTTGAAGGAAGAAAACGGTAAAGGAAGCGAAGAGTAAAAAAGAAAAGTGGAAATAAAGAGAAGCGTAAAAGAAGAGAACTGTAAAGGAAGAGAAGTGTAAAGGAAGAGAAATGGAAATGAAAAGTAGGGAAGACGTGAACTGTAAAGGAAAATAAGCGTAAAGGAAGAGAGCTGTAAAATAAGAGAAGTATATATTAAGAGAAGTGTAAAAGAAGAGAACTGTAAAGGAAGATAAGTTAAAAGATGTGTAAAGTAAGAGAAGTGTAATAGAAGGGAAGTGTAACAGAAGGGAAGTGTAATAGGAGAAAACTGTAAATGAAGAGAAGTGTAAAGGAAATGAAGTATAAAGCAAGAGAAGTGGACAGAAGATAAGTGCCAAATGAAGAGAAGTATAAAGTAGGAGAAGTGTAAAGGAAGAGAACTATAAATAGAAAGAAGTGTAAATGAAGAGAATTGTAAAGGAAGAGAAGTTGAAATGAAGAGAAGTGTAAAGGAAGAGAAGTGTAAAAGAAGAGAAGCGTAAAGGAAGGCAACTGTAAAGGAAGGGAGGGGTAAAGGAAGAGAAGTTAAAAGAACTGTAAAGTAAGAGAATTGTAGCGGAAATGAAAAGTAGGAAGGAAGAGAACTGTAAAGGAAAAGAAGTGTAAAGGGAGAGAACTGTAAAAGAAGGAAAGTATAAAAGAAGAGAACTGTAAAGGGAGAGAAGTTAAATGAAGTGTAACGGAAGAGAAGTTAAATGAAGTGTAATGTAAGAGAACTGTAAAGGAAGAGAAGGTACAAGCGACATTCAATGGTAACAATGGTTGACTTATTGCAGTTTCGTTTTGCGAAAGAACTTTCTTGTATTCTTCCTTTCGTTGTTAGTTTTTTCGTTTGTTTTTTTCATGAATTTTTCTTTGGATCTTTTTGCTTTTGTCCTCCTGAAAACTTCATTGAATTGTTTCTTTAATTTTTTTTCTTTTTGTCTACTTTTCTGTCTTTCTTTTTTTTTTCTTTTTTCCAAACTTTTTACCTTCCCTTTCTATTTTTTAGATGTTTTACGTTTCTTTCTTTACTTCTTTCTTTCTTTAAGACATTTCTTATCTTTCTTACTGACTACCTTGCTATGTTTACTGCGTTCATTCTTGCTTATTTTCACTCTTTTTGCAGTTCTTTTTTATGTCATTATTTCTTTAAGACTTTTATTCTCTCTTATATTTTAGACATTCTTTCTTTCATTCTTTCTTTCTTTTTCTTTCTTTTTACCTGTCCATTTACTTTTTAGGCTTTTTAACTTTCTTTCTTTCAGACATTTTGTTTCTTTTACTTCAAATAATTTTCTTTTCTTTCAAATTCCATCAATCTGCTCTTTACCCTTATTATCCTTGATTTCCCTTTCTTTCTTTTCCTTTTCTTTCTTTCTTTCTTTCTTCATTTCTTTTTCCTTCATTTTATCTACCGATTTTCCTTAAGTTCTTTACCCTTACATTTAATCGCCATTTAACCCTTTCTTTCTTTCTTTTTCTTTCTTTCTTTCTTTCTTTCTTTCTTTCTTTCTTTCTTTCTTTTCTTTTACTTCAAATAATTTTCTTTTCTTTCAAATTCCATCAATTTGCTCTTTACACTTATTATCCTTGATTTAATTTAACCAACTTTGCAGCCATCTTCCTTCTTTCCTGTTCAGCCCTTTCGATCAATGAAGCCTCCTTCTCTTGAATATCCTCGATGAAATAAGCTTTTATATTTTAGACATTCTTTCTTTCATTCTTTCTTTCTTTTTACCTGTCCATTTATTTTTTAGACTTTTTTTTTTTAAATTTTCTTTCTTTCTTTTAGACTTTTTCTTTTATTTTTCTTTACTTCTTTCTGCCATTCTTCCTTTCACATTTTTTGCCATTCTTCCTTTCACATTTTCTGCCATTCTTCCTTTCACATTTTTTGCCATTCTTCCTTTCACATTTTCTGCCATTCTTCCTTTCACATTTTCTGCCACTCTTTCTTTCACATTTTTTGCCATTCTTTCTTTCACATTTTCTGCCACTCTTTCTTTCACATTTTCTGCCATTCTTCCTTTCTTTATTTATTTGAGATTTTTAATCTGTCTTTTATATTTTGTAATTTTATGCCACTTTTTTTTTTTTCTGTTTTTTTTTAGCCATTTTTATCTTCCTTTCTTTTTTTCTTTATTTGCAGATTTTTTAATCTGTCTTTTATATTTTGTAATTTTATTCTTTTTTCTTTCTTTTTATCTGTTTATTTTTTTAGACTTTTTATCTTTCTTTATTCCTTTTTTCTTTCTTTTTGCAGATTTCTTATCTTTCTTTTTCTTTCTGATTATATTTCTTTCTTTATTTCATTCCTTCTTTCTTTTAAACTTTTTTTTACCTTTCTTTCTTTTAGAATTTTGAAATTTCATTCTTTCCTTCCACTTTTTTCTGCTTTTTCTTCATTTCTTTTTCTTTCATTTTATCTGTCGACTTTCTTCTCCCTCGATTTCACTTCCTTTTCCTTCTTTCTTCCTTTCTTTCTTTTTTCTTTTTTCTTTCTTTCTTTTTTATTCTTCAAATAATTTTCTTTTCTTTCCAATTCCATCAATCTGCTCTTTACCCTTATTATCCTTGATTTCCCTTTCTTTCTTTCTTCCTTTCTTTCTTTCGTTTCTTTCTTTCTTTCTTTCAAATTCCATCAATCTGCTCTTTACCCTTATTATCCTTGATTTCCCTTTCTTTCTTTCTTCCTTTCTTTCTTTCGTTTCTTTCTTTCTTTCTTTCTTTCTTTCTTTCTTTCTTTCAAATTCCATCAATCTGCTCTTTACCCTTATTATCCTTGATTTCCCTTTCTTTCTTTCTTTCCTTTCTTTCTTTCGTTTCTGTCTTTCTTTCTTTCTTTCAAATTCCATCAATCTGCTCTTTACCCTTATTATCCTTGATTTCCCTTTCTTTCTTTCCTTCTTTCTTTCCTTCTTTCTTTCTTTCTTTCTTTCGTTTCTGTCTTTCTTTCTTTCTTTCAAATTCCATCAATCTGCTCTTTACCCTTATTATCCTTGATTTCCCTTTCTTTCTTTCTTTCTTTCTTTCTTTCTTTCTTTCTTTCTTTCTTTCTTTCTCCTTCATTTTACTACCGATTTTCTTCCTCGATTTTCCTTAAGTTCTTTATCCTTACATTTAATCGCCTTTTAACTCTTTCTTTCTTTCTTTCTTTCTTTCTTTCTTTCTTTCTTTCATTTTTTCTTTCTTTCTTTCTTTTCTTTTCTTTCAAATTCCGTCAATCTGCTCTTTACTCTTATTATCCTTGATTTCCCTTTCCAATTTAACCAACTTTGGAGCCATCTTCCTTCTTTCCTGTTCAACCCTTTCGATCACTGAAGCCTCCTTCTCTTGAATATACTCGATGAAATAAGCTGTCCTAAAATGCCTTTTCTGGTTTGGAGTTGGGAGGCATAATTTGACAACTTAACTGCAAAATACACTGAACATTTCTTATTGCCGACATTAAACGAAGAACGCTGCTGTCACTACGACTGCAGCATAGTAATATAAACGAGAAGGAAATAAAAAAAGAAAATGTCCGCCTACTGGTTATTAAATATCTCGAATGCGCATGACATAAATTACTGACGGGAAGGCATTTACAGCGTTGATCATTTTTGCATGAAAATGCGGTCGACTTAACAGTTTATTCGATTTCATTTTAATTCTAGGAATTCAAATTCCTTATTTCGCGATTATTTTCATATTGATCAACTTAGTTGCTTTTTTTTTATTTATTTTGTCTAATTTCCTTTCCATTTATTATAGACATTTTGAATTATTTACTTTTGTGTTTCTCTTACGAGTGATTATTAATATTTGATCATGAAATAAACAAAGTAAAAGTGAACACTTCTTCCGTTCTGTTCTCAACATTGTCTTTTTTTCTTTTTATTTTCTTTTTTTGAAACGGAAATCCTGCAATTGGGTTCGAAGACACTGATGGCCACAGATTTTTTTTTCTTAAAGAAATATAAATATAAAAGAATACATTTCAAATATTTTCTTGATAATTTGAATATTTTTCAACAAATTTATGCATCAATAAATATGCTCGTGTGCGCGTGTATTTAATTCGGTTGAACATTAGCATATTTATTAAGTCATATTATGCCGGATATTTATTATATATATATATATATATATATATATATATATATATATATATATATATATATATATATATATGTGTGTGTGTGTGTGTGTGTGTGTATTTAGGCAGCAATCCTTCTTTCATGCATATTTCGTTGAATACGACAGACAAGGTGCTTTTATTTAGTTTTTTTTTTACAATTTCTCATGCGATCTAATAATTTTTTTTTCTTTTCGGATGATAAATTATATAAAAACTGTCTTAATGTTCTTTTTATCCGAGCGCTTTCGGCTATACGTTTAGCCATTTTCAAGGATTAAATATTTTAACTATTAAATAAGAAATAGTTTGTTGTATGTATGTTTTATAAAATGTTTTCATTTTTCAAAACACAGTCAAGATATTGTGTCCATGTTCAAAGTTAATATTATTAAGTTTTTTTTTTTTTTTTTATTAATAAGGCATTCATTATTTTTAGCCATTTTTGCACGTTGATGATGCTATTATATTAGTGTTGTCAACAAGTATGTTACGAATAGTATCTGGTAGGTCTCCATGAATATTTAAATGAGATCTAATTGAGCTATGGTCAGAAAGGTGTAGAGTGAGTCTGCGTGTCAAACATGTTGTAGTGTGGCCTATAGAATTATTTAGGAATTTTGAGTGATCAGGAATACAATTCGTTAATGGGCATTTAAATTCGTAAATAATATTTGCCCTATTTGATTTTGTTCTAGGAGGTGAATTATTGTTTTAACTATAATGTTAGAGGTTTTAAATTTTTTGTAATAAATAATTAATCTAATTTTTTTGCTATTGTCAATTGGTGTTATGCATTTATATATATGATGGACTCTCGCATCGAGTTCGACGTATGAGGTTCCGATGACCACGAACTAATTATCTGCATGCCTATGACGAACATAACTTTTGAGACCGGTTCGAGAATTGCACAAAAGGCCACAATCAGTACAGGAGAATGTATTGCATCCAAGTGCAGTAGGAACACTATTAGATGTCTTATTTTGCTTTCTCGTTTTATGTAGTCGACTGATGGTTACTTCTTAGTGCAGCTATATCAATGTTGTACTTCTTTAGCTTTAATGCGACCAGAGCTGTTTTTCTTTCTGGTGCTGAGTTGTTGTCCTGGAGAGTTCGTACATTCCAAGTGCCAAGATGAAGTTGATGTTGTTTCGTAGAGTTTTTCACAGTAGCCGAATATGTGTGGAACTAATTAGATGTAGTTGTCAGAAAACCAAGACAATGATTTGCTTCAAGTGGTGAAGGCTTGTGTCGGACCATCCACACTTTTTGGCTCTGTAGATAAAAAAGGTAACGGTGCAAAAGACTTGCCACGGAAACTCCGAACAACAGTCCTCATGTGTTATTATTATTATTATTAAACTCCGCGATATATATATATATATATATATATATATATATATATATATATATATATATATATGAGTGAAAGAACAGATGGAGTAAAATTCCACTGTTCGTAGCATTTACTTTTGAAAAGTGCTCAATACCAAGTAGTGCTATATATTATTATTATTGAGATCGCTGCATAAAAGATTTCCTGTTTCAATACTCTGATTGTACTTCTTCAGGCGATGGTAAGTAACTGGTGATTGAATGATTTTTAAGAAAATTTGTGTGTGTGTGTGTCTGTGTGTTTCATTGAATAATCTACAAATATTGTGTCTACTTATGTTTATATTGACCTTTTCCAGTTCTTTAATCAGTTTATTGATCTCAAGATGAAATTCATCAAGGAAGGCGCCGTAGTACACCACGAAAATAATAAAGAAAAACTTCAAATTCTCGAGGCTCTCTATATCAAAATTAACTAACATTCAACAAAATTTATTACGTATTTAGCAGCAAGGTATTGAAGTACATAAAATAAACATCTAATGTCTTTTTGCATTTATAACAATTTCCGGTCAGCGCCCCTTATATTCCAACGTTTGTTTTGCAAAAAAATTCCATAGTTACAACGGATGAAATTTAAATTTAAAAATAACGGAGTGCGTTGGGGCGTGTTTTTAAAAATTACCATCACAACGGAATGAAGATTTTATCACAGTTACCCATGAAGATGATCTTGGAAAAGATCGAAAGTACTTAGGCTATGAAATAAATTACGACGGCTTCCTTGTTGAATTTCATCTTAACATCATATATATATATATATATATATATATATAGAGAGAGAGAGAGAGAGAGAGAAATGTTTATCAATCTAACATTTTTAACTTTAATTAAAGCTTTATCAGAGAATGAGAGGTAGAAAAAGAAGAAAAAATTCTGGTATTTTTACTTTTGTGTCGCTTTTCATTGGTTACTAATGTTTACGGTCATCCGACTTGTTATATATATATATATATATATATATATATATATATATATATATATATATATATATATATATATATATATGGAGAGAGAGAGAGAGACAAACAGTTAGATAGGTTTTCTCTCTCTCTCTATATATATATATATATATATATATCTATATATATATATATATATATAGAAAGAGAGAGAGAGAGTTCAAGGGAGAAAGAGAGTGAGAGAGACAGACAGACTGTGAGATAGCAGCCAATATATATATATATATTTATTGAGAGAGAGAGAGAGAATGATAGAGAGACAGGCAGACAGTTAGATAGGCAGGCATATATATATATATATATATATATATATATATATTGAGAGAGAGAGAGATAGAGAGTGCAAGAGTGAGAGATTGAGAAATAGAGAAAGCTGATGAAAAATAAGTACAAATCGAATGTATCTATAAAGCATAATGGCTTCGCTAACCTGTTTACCATTTTCTCCCCTTTTGGCTGTTAATGTTTAGTGAGATCTTTTACCATTAGGAGACTGACTTGTAGAATTCTTTTTAGCTATCATGTAATGCCTTCTTTTTAAATCACAGGATATCAATAATTCCTGTTGCCATGGGAACTAAACGAGAAATTTGTTCACAAACCAGATGTCTTATTTATTGCCTTCTGTTCAATGCATTTCGATGAAGCGAAATCTTTTAAGACAGTTTTAAAAATATCTGCCTTTTCACAGAGACTTTATTCCAATTACTATTATTATTAGTATTATTATTATTACTTGTACAGTTATTTTTATTATTATTTGTCTATATTATTTTTCCTGTTTTGTATCCTGTAGAGACGGGCCCAAACTATGGTCCTTAAGCCTTATAGGAGAATTGTCATTTAATTGATGGCATTTTTCTTAGTATATGGGATGTTCCTAGTCAAATTGTATGTTTATGTTACCCGGTACATTGTTAGTAAAATTACTAATTACTATTGGTACAGTCTTAGTCTTCATTCTCCACTTCCTGTTAATCTCGACCTCCAGTTCCTTGTATTTAGACAATTTCTTGATAATTTTCATGGAGGTGTTTCTCTTTGATAGTACTGATATGCCATTAAGCACACACTTCCTTTCTTTTATAATAATATCAGCTCTATTGGCATTTATTTCCCTATCAGTTGGAATTGGCACGTCCCAGAGGATAGTTACATTGTTATTTTGGGTCTGGTTGGTGGTCATACGATCTCTCAGTGATTTCGATATTATTATTATTTCAATTTTATTATTATTATTATTATTATTATTTAAAGAGTTTAACATAAGTGAGCAATGGTGAAATTGTATAAAAAATGTAATTATTATTTTTTACTCGTGAAATTGGTCACTATTTGTAATAGATGGCATTAAAAGGAAATCAAGTGACACCAAGTGTCCTCAATTCGTCAGCCCCCTCCGCAGTATTCTAGCTAATTTTAGCTATAACAAAAAGATACTGAGAATTTTAGCTATTGTGAAAGGATGCTGGAAATACCATGGATTGATCATGAGATTAATTAGGACGTTTTAGTGTAAATGAAAACAAAAAAGACGCTTATAAATTAGAATAAGAAGCAGACAGTTGAAATATCTGGGACACATAACGAGGAAGGAAGGCATGGAAAATTTGACACTCACAGGATATATTTAAAGTAAGAGTGACAGAGGAAAGCAGTTAGTTACCAACCTAAAGCAAGTTTGAGTAAATGAATGACAGAGCAAAGATTTGGAAGTATAATGAAAAGACAAACTTTCTAAGAACTACAAAGGATAGAAAGTTGTGGAGAGCCATGATCGCCTATGTCCTGGAGTGACATGGCACGAAGCAGCAGCAGCAGAAGAAGAAGAAGAAGAAGAAGAAGAAGAGGAAATGTATATATATTACTATTTTGATTAACATGCACCTCTTGCTTGTTGTACTCACAACATTACGGCCGTTGTAGTCTCCGGATTCTTAGATGTCTATCATTGTTCGTGGTAACCTTGGAATTCTGAACCAAAAAATTTTTTCTAATCCATGGGGGTAAACTGTCCTCACTTTAATTTCCATGATTAGAGAATATTTCAAATCAGTCAATAGTTATCAATTTTATTAAGCTTTTTATCCTTAGTCTGCTTCTTCCACTGAACTAGAATAAGTGACTTTTCTGCACTACCAAACACAGGGATTGAGCTCACAACTGTCATTTAGCAGCGTATCTAAGATATTGTCATGAAAGCTTAAGGGTTAATAGATATCTAGTTCACTGACACTAGTAGTTCAATCCTTAGGTCTGGTAGTGCTAAAAAGTGACCTACTCTGATTCAATGGAAGAAACAGACAATATAGAAACGTGAAAAAAGATCTGTGACTTTTAACTGATATGAGTTATCCTCCCTTAGAAATTCCAAGAAGGTTATCAAGTACGACGACTGACACCTGAAGAACAACTGTGAGTATAATATATGATCGGTTCGATAAGGTCAAATCGACAGCAGATCTAACCAATGACTATCTGTTGTTAACTGGGGCAAACAATGGCTTGATAATTTTAACGGTACCAAAACGAAACTGCTCACTTTTAACCCCATGAAAGAAGCCTTTTTAACTTCCATCAACATGCTAACCTTCAGCAGAGTGACTCATTGCGCCTTCTCGAACGTTTTTTCGCTAACATGAAGTGGGGCGATTATATTGAATCAATTGCTTGGTCTGCTGCTAGGAAAGTTGGCTCACTCTGTTGGGCAGGACAATTTTTCTCGCCATAATTGATCTTACACATTGATACATGAGAAGAAAAGATTTCTTTCTATTTTCAGTTATTTACCGATAATTAATTAACTGGAGGGCAATATAATTTTATTTTTAAGTGGATCGATTACATTGAATCAATTTCTAAATCCGCTGTTAGGAAGTCGGTTTTGTCGTGCTAAACAATTTTTATTACCATAATCCCCATCTATGATCTCGGACATAATTTCTAAATTAGACTCCCATAAGGCAAGTGGAAATAACTGGATACCAGCCGTCGTCAAAAAGAAATGTGCTCCCGAGCAGGCTCCTGTTCCCCCCAAAGCTATAAACTATTGCTTCACAGTTTCCCGTATTTTAGCTTGTTGGAGGTTCTTCTCTGTCGTCCCGGTCATTCTGAAGAACCTTCTGACCCCGCTAACTACCGCCCTATCATTCCCATACCGATTTTCGGCAAAAGTATTCGACGCTTTAATCAATGTCGAAATGGTTAAGCATCTTACCTCCCACGATCTACTCCCTAACAAACACTATGGATTCCGGTCTACTGCTGACGTGCTTACAGCCATAATGTATTACAACATTTCGGCCCTTCAGTATCTGTTTATATTTCTGAGATGAGGTATTATATACACTATTTACATTATTCGGACTATTGTCCTCATCTTTGTCGTCATATTTATTACAACGTTTCGGCCTTTCAGTATCTGTCTCTATTTCTGAGATGAGGTATTATGTACACTATTTACATTATTTGGACTATTGTCCTCATCTTTGTCGCCATATTTATTAAAACGTTTCGGCCGTTGTAGGCTCCGGCCTTCTTCAGGTGGTTGGAATGTCGAACTGAACCCTTTATTTCGCTCCCTGGGCAATATAATACCAGCCGTCGTCCAAAAGAAATGTGCTCCTGAGCTGGCTCCAATTCGCTCCAAACTATAAATGATTGCCTCACAGTTTCCTGTATTTCAGTTTGGTGGAGTATTTCTGGACAACTTTTTGAACTGATACAGTCTTTCATATGAAATCACAAAATAAAATCTTGATTTTTTTGGCATTAATACAGGCATCAGCCAGAGCTCTATCCTTGGACTTGTGTCATTTCTAATTTTCATCAACAACCTTCCTAATTACATCAGTTCTCAACTCAGTATCTATAATAATATCTTAACTTATTTACTCCTGTCTTGGTTCGATAAGACCAAATTGGCAGCTGATCCCAAAAATGACATACATTCTGCTTGTTAACTGAGGAAGGAATAGCTTGTTAACTTTAATGCCTCCGAAACAAAACTGCTCTCTATTAATGATCTGAGAGAATCCATTCTCTGATCCATCAGAATGGCTGATGCTAACCTCCAGTAAAGTGAGTCACTAAACCTTCTCAGATGAAGTGGAAAGATTATATTGAATCAATTGCTAGGTTTACTGCTTGGAAAGTTGGTTCACTGTGTTGGGCTAGACAATTTTTCTGACCAGAATCTATCTTACATATTTATATTTATATCTACCACTCGTCCCTGCTTTGTATATTGCTGTCACATCTGGTCTGGTGCTCATGCTATATATTTAGAGATTCTAGATAAAATCCAAAGAGGAATCTATAATGATATTAGTCCTGATGTGGCATCTCGGTTTCTGTCACCATCCCAACATTGTGATGTGTCTTTTCTATGAATATTTTCATGGTAATTGTTCGGATGAAATTTCCTCTATGGTACCTCGACTTTATGAATTTAAGCGCAGTACTAGATTGGCGGTTAGGTATCATCCGTTTACAGTTGAATTGGCTAGATATAACCGAAAGTTCTATGCTGATAGTTTCTTCTATCGCACTTCTTGCTTGTGGAACTTTCTTCCGGCTTCTTGCTTCCCAGTCAATTTTGATCTTCAAAAATTGAAATGAAATCCCATTCGCTATTTTATGTCTTCTTGATGCCACTTCTTTTATCGTCCTTTCCCAAGTACACCGACACAGAGTGTTTTTATCAAGGCACCATCTCTAGTCTCTCGAAAGATTGCTTTTCGAGGCTTGAGACCTTATTCTAGCCTCCTCTCTCTCTCTCTCTCTCTCTCTCTCTCTCTCTCTCTCTCTCTCTCTCTCTATATATATATATATATATATATATATATATATATATACTTAGATTTCCGCTAAGAAAAATAGCACCTGTCATCATGCTAAGTCTTGTCATAATAATTTGAGGCAAGGTTTTACAAGCCTAGATGCTCTTGATGCCTAACTTAGACACTCACAGTAGTGCAAGTACACCTACACTGACTGTTTTTATCAAGACACCATCTCTAGTTTGCCAGAAGATTGCTTTTATTCTAACCTTTATATATATATATATATATATATATATATATATATATATATATATATATATATATATATATATATTTATGCATCAATAAATATGCTCGTGCGCGTGTATATATTTCGGTTGAACATTAGCATATTTATTAAGTCATATTGTGCCGGATATTTAATATCAGTGATATATATATATATATATATATATATATATATATATATATATATATATATATATATGCAGCCTTAAAGTGGTCTGTTTTTCTTTAAATTAAATTAACGCACTGAATTAACATTGAGCTCTCAGGATTTCATCCTTTTTGGAATTATCCATACGGATTACCAAGATTTTTGTTACTTATATATATATATATATATATATATATATATATATATATACAGATAGTTGTTGATTTATGCAAAAGTAACTGCTGCTAAGAAAATTGGTTCATTATGCCGTGCTAGACAATTTTTCTTGCCAGAATCTTTCTTACACATTTATAAGTCTACCATTTATCTTTTCTTTAAATATTGTTGCTACATCTAGTCAGGTACTCCTGCTATATATTTAGATATTCTTATGAAAATCCAAAGATGAATCTGCAATATTATTGGTCCTGACCTGGCAAACCAGCCTCCGTCCCATTCCCATCACTGTAATGTAGCTTCCCTGTGCCTTTTCTATAAATACTTTTATGATAATCCTTCATGCTACCTAAACTTTATGAATTGAAGTGCAGTACTAGATTGGTAGATAGGTCTCATCATTTTACAGTTGAAATGGCTTGATGTAATCATTCTATGCTAACAGTTTCTTCTATTGCACTTCATGCTTGTGGAAATCTCTTCAAGCTTCTTGCTTCCCAGTCAACTTTGATCTTCGAAAGTTTAAGTGAAACTCAATCATTAACTTCTGTTTTCTTAGTCCGAATAGCAAAGCATATTATTATTATTGTGATAATTCCTAATGTAAATGTTTAGATTAAATTTGTTGTCTGAATGGTTCATATTATTCCATGGATTTTCAGTTTTTCAGAATTGCTCCATATGCGCCAGCATATGGAGCAGATGGGTACAAATCTAATTTCTTTGATTCATAATTTTACAGTTGTCTGGCAAGGTCCAGCTTTTTAATTTCTGTCAGTTTCATTTTATGTATTGTAGGAACAGAAACTTGCGCTATCAGCCATATTTGATTGTATCCCCCACCCCTAAAAAATGGCTAAAAATATACTCCCTGAGATGTTTATAGCTAGAGTCGTCTCCGGTTGTCACTTTTACCTTTCACATCATAATATATTTTACACAAATAAGATTATTATTATTATTATTATTATTATTATTATCATTATTATTATTATTACTGTTATTATTATTAATTCCTTTGATTTCTGGCGTGTACACATTTCGTTCCGGGTCCCGCCCAGAGACCTAAAAGTTAGAGATGGCATCGTGACATTTTCCACTGACAAATATATATATATATATATATATATATATATATATATATATATATATATATATATATATATATATTACGTAGATAAGGCCCTTTGTAAGGTGTGGTCTGTACTCGTGTAAGGTGTGGTCTGTACTCGTGAGAACAATTCTTTTGTATTTCTTTATGGTATGTGCTTCCAGGAATCCCTTCAATTAGTCTACTGGAATTTTTTCCAACCAATCCGAAGGATCCAACTACATTTTTGAGATTTCGATTTCAAGTTCCTTGTATTTTGATAGCTGATAGCTTTTTGAAGATCTTTATTATTATTATTATTTTTATTTTCTTTGATTTCTGGCGTTTACACATTTCTTTCCGGGTGCCGCCCAGGGACCTAAGGTTAGAAATGGCATCATGACACTTTCCACTGATAAAAAAAAAAAAAAAAATTACATAGATAAAGCCCTTCGTAATGTGTGGGCTGTACTTGTCAGAACAGTTTTTTGTATCTCTTTGAGGCATGGACTTCCAGGAATCCCTTCAATTAGTCTACTGCAATCTTTTCCAACCAGTCCTAGGGCTCCAACTACAACAGGGATTATTGATGTTCCCATATGCCACATTTTCTAGATTTCTATTTCAAGGTCCTTGCATTTTGACAGCTTTCTGAATATACGAGAAATTTGTTCACAAGATCTAAGATACATTGCAGTCAGCAGGGACTGCCATATCAATAAGGAGGCACCGTTTTTGTTTGTGGTCTTTAATAACAATATCTGGGCGTTTGGCTTTGATTGTTTTGTCAGTGTGTATTGTGTAGTCCCATAGAATTGTAACAGGTCCTATCTCCGTAACCAGGTCTGGTTGGTGTTCATACCAGTTTCTTTCAGTTTTCTTCCCGTAGAAGTTGCAGATTTTCCAGTGCAGATATTGGCCCACTCTGTCATGTCGGGTTTTATATTCAGTGGGTGCCAATATCGTGCAACCTGATACAAGATGATCAGTCGTTTCTGGATATTTATCACAGAATCTGCATTTTGGGCTGACACAATATTTTAGTATATGTGCTTGATAATTCCTAGTTAGCAAGCATTGGTCCTGCGCAGCAAGGATAAAACCTTCAGTTTCCGCTTTCAACCCTGCACTACGTAGCCACTGATGGGTACGGGTTTTGTCTACGTCAGCTTGTTTGGTACGGGCAGAGTATTGGCCATGAAGCGGTTTATCTTGCCATCGCTTCTGTATCTGGTCGGTTGCATTCGTCTTTGCTGTCTATTTTTAAGTATTTTGCAGTTTCAGCCGGTGTATTGTGCTGTAGTTGCATCTCTACGCCCATTTGAAACTCCATTTTGAATTTGTTGGCTTCTTTTATTACGGAGTAAAGACGCTTACTACTTTCATGTTCCTTGACGCATACCACCATCCAGTCTTTTGTAGTTTCCAAGTATTTTTGGAGGCCAATTGTTGTAGTTTTGTTCGACAGTTCTAGTTGAACTAATGCTCTGCCTCTTTCGGATCTGGGTACATACAGACGATCAACATCAGCTTTCTCGTTTTGGCATCCAGTCGCTTAATTTCAGCTATGGTCCAGTTAAGGACATTAAAGCTGTATTGCACCACAGGGACAGCCAATGTGTTTATGGCCGATATTTTGTTTTTTGAGTTTAGCTCAGTATTTAGCACCAGACGTACACGCCTGTAGTACTTTTCCCTTCATTTGGGGGTGTTGTATGCCATCTCCTTCGCTAATTCCTAAGTACTTATAAACTTCATCATGCTCCAGTTCCCTAATCTTTGTGACAAAATCTAAATCTATTAAGGGTGTTTCTGTAATTCTACCTTTCTTGAATGTTACTTTTGCACATTTATCTAATCCGAAGTCCATACCTATGTCGTCACTGAAGTATTTTACAATATTGAGGAGGCCTCTCAACTCATTGTCGTCTTTGGCAAAGAGTTTGAGATCATCCATGTAGAGTAGGTGATTGAATATTTTCTTATTTATTTTGTAACCATAGCTTCTGTTGTTCAGTTCATGTGTAAGAGGGAGTAAGGATAAACAAAACAGAAGAGGTGACAGAGAGTCTCCTTGAAAGATTCCACGTCGGATATTCAGACGGTTGGATATGGCAGTGCCCCCAGTGTGACTAAGGTATAGTTTGGTATTCCACATTCCCATACTGTGCGTAAGGAAATTTAATACCACAGAGGAGACTTTGTACATTTCCAAAGTTTTAAGGATCCAAGAATGTGGAACACTATAAAAGGCTTTACGATAATCAATCCACGCTGCACTAAGATTTCTGCGTCGTCTCCTGCAATTTTCCAGGATCATTTTATTTATCAGAAGTTGATCTTTGCAGCCATATGAACCTCTTCTGCACCCCTTCTGTTCCAGCGGAAGAATGCTGTTTGTTTCGAAAAAGGAATAAGTACGGTTCGTCAGTACAGACGTGATCAACTTATACGTTGTGGAGAGACATTTTATCGGTCTATAATTTTTCGGGTCGTCTGTTTCAGTTGTTTTTGGTATGAGGTATGTAATACCTTCAGTAATCCATTCCGGGATTTTATTGGGATTATTTACAAGCGTTGAAAATGTTTTTGCAAGAATTTCATGAGTAGATGAGAGATGATAAAGCCAGAAATTGTGCAACTTGTCATTTCCTGGGATTTCCATTTTTGGGATTTCGTGAGAGCTTGCCTAACATCATCTGTGGATATATTTTCCCATTCTTGCAGAGGTGTATCCTGCATTCGTTCTTCTTCACGCCGTATCCATTCTGCATTTGGGTTATATTCCTTTGGGTTGCTCCAAATATTTTCCCAAAGTGTCTGTACATTATCAATCGATGGTGGCCTTTCGACATGTATAGGTGTTTTTCCAATTTCCCTGTAAAATTTCTCAAGATCAGTTCGGAATATTTTATTTTGGCGATAGAACCTACAACGTTTTTCGTATCATCTTGTTCTCTGTGCCTTTAGATGAAGTTTCTGCTTCAGTATTTCCTTGATTGACGGAAAAACTGTAACTGGTAGGAAATACTAGTAATGGTAAAACACTACTAGGAAGTGTAGTAGTAAGACCTCAGATAAATTGTTAGGCCATATGAAACTGATGTAGAAATTCTTAAGTTTAAATCGTAATTCCTTGTTTTATGTTCAGCATTACTGACAGGTTACTTTTTAAATGTAGTAATGTTATTTTTTGTTGTGGAAGTGCTTTTGGCCATGTTTTTGTAATGTAAAAAAATGCCCTTCTGAAACAGAAATGCGTCTAATATGCCATTGCGCCTTCGTTATTGGGTTGTTATTTTGTAAGTGTTCCTTGTAGTTTGGAAAAAAAAAAAGAAAAAAAAACTTACCTCATGGGAGTCCGTACGAAAACGAATCCCGTGGGGAAGCCATATTGTTTTTATGCTAACAAATTGACGCAAAATCACGGCGACCACGAGATTTGAGACAATATAAATATGGAGTGTACGAAAGACGTGGGTGGAAAGAAAAAGGAAGTTAGTCTACAAAAGACCAGACAATACGACAAATACAACATCTGCATTCGCTACCTCAAGGAGCTCTCAAACAAGAAATACGATGTACTAAAAAGGGGAAATGAAAAGAAGTAATGCCAAAATACGTTTATCATTTTTATTAAATTTAACAGTAAAGTACAACAATATAACAGTAAAGTACAACAATACAACAGTAAAGTACAACAATATAACATGACATAAACATGGCGCTTACAATAGTTTGCGCTGTATAAGATTTACTCGCTTTAAGTTAAAGTGAAGTGAGGTGATCACCTTTCATCTACGAACATCTTCGTTCTCCATGGTTTAAGTTTGGACGTCCGTTGTAACACGTCTTGATCTAACGTCTCCTGAGGACTGGACTGGATTCAAATATAGCAAGAGCCCTAATCCATCTCGGTTGTACCTACTGTGCCGGGTGCACTAACTGATCTCAGTTATTTGCTCGCTAGGTGAGGGGGTTTTGTCTAAAACGTTACATCGTCAAATACGACGGCTAGATTTGGTTTATTTGTTTGCTTTGGGTGATGAGTTGGAATTTCAAACTCCCATAACATTTCATACATTTTATTCTATAAAACAGATTCTGACAATTTTTCAATGTAATATTTACTTTCATTAGTCAAATGCTGTCCACTTTTAAAATTCACAAGAGATCCGCTTTACCACCAAACCATGTTTATTTTTGTACTCCTGATCTACCGTAATTCCCCATGAATAATACGCATTTTTTTCTAAAAATAATAACAAAAATTAGGGGTGCGTATTATGCACAGCTACAAAAAATCTGTAAAAAATTGCCGTTTCATAGGGAGATTTCAATAACGAATTGATGACTCACACATACGACAATTTGCCACTAACATTCGACGATTGCGACCCGATAAGGATGTCAAATACAATCATATGTATCTAAAAATACAAATGGAAAATAAAATAAGAATTATCATGAAATTACATTAGAATAACATTATTCTGTGTTTAAAACCATTTTTTTAAAATAAGTGTAGGAAACGCTGGCCGTAATGAAATTGGTGAGGTACAATTTGTAGGGTTTGATTACCAAACAAGTGGTGCGTATTATGCGTGAGTAAAAGCATTTCCCCACACTTTCAGCACAAATTTAGGTGTGCGTATTATGGATGAAGGCATATTATACATGGGGAATTACGATAATTAACGTCTCGGAATTAGAAATCGGAAAGCCGAGTTCCAATTCCAGTCGGGTTCGTTATATACACTTAGGATCAAATACCCTTCGGAAAGGTATGAATCCACTTCTCCCCACCTCCAGGTTATGGGTTAATTAGTACAGCGTGTATCAGTAAAAATGCTTATTATCTCAAAAATTTCTTACGATTAAAAAATATTTTCTGGCTTTAAATAACATGCAAAAGGTTGATAAACCGTAAAAAACAAAACAATCCTGATCCAATCTGTTACATTTTCTTATTTTCTCTCATCTTTACCACTGTTTACTTATTATTTTTACTTTGTTCTGTCTGTCTTGGATTTTATAGAATTCATTGTTATATGGTTTTCTGTCTCGTCATTAATAGGGATACTATTTCTCTTTTTAAATGATCTCTGCGCAACCATATTCAAGTCTTCTCATTTGCAGTTTCTTTCGTTTGTCTCTTACAAAGTCCACAGTGTTGATTTTTTCTTATTGTTGCTCTCTCGCCTTTTCTGATCCCTAATTAATCCTCTTGCTAATTCTATTTAATTGTTATAGTGATTTTCCCAGGCGTAGCTTTGATGTGGCTCAAGGCCGAAAGTATGGGGCACTCAGTGAGGATCGAAATTACTACTCAGTCGTAAATTGTTCTAGCGAGACAAGCTTGCTACCCATTACACCGCCTCGAGGTGCCCAAAGGCTATTTTCTAAGCGTAGTTTAGATGTGACACAAGGCCGAAAATAGGGAGCACCCAGTGATGATCGAACTCACTTTTGTCGTAACTGATTTAGTGAAACAAACTTGTTAACAATTGCACTACTCCGAGGTACCTAAATTGTTATATGTCGTAATAAAATCTTGATTTCTCTAATGAAATGAAAATGTCACACATTTTTGTTAGGGTATCTTTAATGTTTGAAAGTTGACGCGTTATTTTTTTTAAAAGTGATTTTTCCGAATTTGAACCACAAACGACTTCACCATTGTTTTCCAGAAACTTCACCATTGTTTTCCAGAAACTTCACCATTGTTTTCCAGAAATTTCACCATTGTTTTCCAGAAACTATTTGAAGGCACTAGCCAAAATTAAACACCAACAGAATATTGAAACAAAATTAGAGAATATATATATATTCAATATATTGAGCCTACTATTTTCCATCGTTACAAATGCTGCTTTGTGGAACTGACTCTCTACAGGATGTTTTCCCGATCACTATAATCTTGACCACTTCAAGTTTAGGGTTAACTGTTTATTTTCCTATATAACTTCATCAACTGCACTTCTTTCAACTTACCTTTTCTGTCATCATGAAGTAAACCTCTACTTTGATTGGCTCTTGGGCCTTTTATTGCGTGAACATTAGTAAAAACAAAAGTTTATTGTTTCGCATTATGTAATTTTCATGAATGATTCAGCGTGGCACGCGGGGTTAGAGTATGGAAGATCATAAGTGCCGAGGCAGCCAATCGCTAATGCGCATAGATGAGTAAAATTGTGGCCTGCTCTAATGATGTTGATGGTGATGATGCTGTTGATATTGATAATGATGATGATGACCACAATGATGATGATGATGATGACGACTACAATAACAAAATTATACCACTATCATCGTCTTCCTCAGAGAAAAACAATTTAGTTTTTCTTTTCATTTTTCTGACTTCTTTTGACAAATCTAATTAACGTTGACTTCTCTTTTCTAGCGAACATTTTGTTAAATCTTGTTAAAATAATTTCGTGGATTTGCCTTTGGCCTTATCGCTTGTATCGGTATACCTGTTCTTCATTTTATTTTTTTAATTTTCTCTCAATTTCCATCATTGTTTTCTATCCTATATATTTTTTCCTTTCTCTCTTTAGACCTCTCTCACATTACGCCATACTTTCTGTTCCATTCTTTCTTTCCCCACCTTTTTTTCTCTCTCATTACCCTTATATTTTTAGTTTATTTCTCTCTCCCTCTGTCAACACGCACACTTCTCCCACTTACTCTGATCGATTATATATATACATATATATATATATATACTTATATATCACTTTTATTGATTCATATATATATATATATATATATATATATATATGTGTGTGTGTGTGTGTGTGTGTGTGTGTGTGTGTGTGTGTGTGTGTGCGAAATTATATAGAAAATAGGAAAGAACTCGTTAGGTAAATAATCCAAAGTTCTTTAGTATTTTTGTTATTATTTTTACAAAACAGTGCTCGATACAAAAGTAGAGCCTAAATATAATTATTTATTTAAAATATGATTCCATCGCTACATAAAAAGTTCTCATCTTTCAAAACAAGAGTCGAAAAATTCAATAATTATAATGAAGTTTTTCGGCTCTTGTTTTGAAACATGAGAACTCTTATGTAGCGATGGAATCATATTTTTAATAAATAATTTATTATATATATATATATATAATAAATATATAAAATAAATAATTTTATATATATATATATATATATATATATATATATATATAGTATAGATAGATAGATAGATAGATAGACAAATATATTTCACTTTTATTGATTCATATATATATATATATATATATATATATATAAAATATATAGAAAATATATATAAAATATATATGAAGGAACTGGTTAGGTAAATAATCCAAAGTCCTTAGTATTTTAGTTATTATTTTTAAAAAATAGTGCTCGATACAAAAGTAGAGCATAAATATAATTATTTATTTAAAATATGATTCCAAATCGCGACATAAGAAGTCCCATGTTTCAAAACAAGAGTCGAAAACTTCAATATATTTATTTAAATTAAATTGAGTTAAAATAAGCTCTGTTCCATCTTCAAGCGAAATTTTTTGATATATATATATATATATGTAAAAGTTCATGGGTAATAAATCAAAGTGAATCCTAATAATATAAAGATTAAAACTGGTCTACAAAGAGAGCGCAGTGTATTTATTATAGAGCATATATAAATAAATTACATACAAATGAAATTCAACACTCCATATAGATGGACATTTCTCCGCGTAAGAAAAACATTCTACCGGGGTCTATCAACACCAAACGATTTGAAGATAAAATGAAATAAAAAGGCTTTTTATAAAATAAAATTATATATATATATATATATATATATATATATTCATATATCAAGTTTCATTAAATAATATTGACAAGTGTTGTCTATTTATTTTATGTAAATTCTTTTCATAACGTTTGATAAGCTTAATAACATTATCATTAAACGAAGAAAGAAAATCACAATATTGATCCAGATTTTTTAATTCAATCTAAGATTTCGGCTTACATAAGCCATTATCAAAGATGTCAATTACTGTACAACATATTAAGCAATATACGGACAATGTATACAGTGATCATAGTCTGTGATTGTTTACATAGATGAGATATATATATATATATATGCGCGCGCACGTGTGTGTGTATTTCATGACCGTTGTTCGCTATTTTGTTGTTTATCTTCACTTACATAAAGGTCGTCAATGATTTGGTCAAGTTATTGTCGAATAAAAATATTCAATCGGAATCTATTTGATGTTTAGGTGAGTTGGTGATATTCAATCGGCGCCAGTGGTCAAGGCTTGAAGGTAGGTAAATGCCACACTTCCTGAGACTGATTTCTAAAGCAGACTAAACCTTCTCAATTCAAAGATTAATACAAAACAACCCCCACCTTCTATTTCATTCTATTTATGTAATCTATTGGATAAAGCTTAATTCTATGGAATCATATTTACTGTCGAAATTTTTATCTATTTTCCATTGGTTGAATAAAAATAAAAATTGTTAATACTGAATTCAAATAGACCTTCTCCTTACAGGGGTCGGCAGCCTTTTGCTAACTATGTGCCGACTTAGGGTTTTAAAATCATTCAGTGTGCCAACAGGAGACGTATTTTTATACAAGTCAAGGTCAATACACCTGTTCTAAAATATCTTTTATATATTAATATATAGTATATATACTTTAGTATATAGGACGCATATTTTCTATGAAAATTTCTCGGACATTCAGGCCGGTAAATGTTGTTTAATACTGTTTATTATAAACAGAGCATTTACTTAAAAAATGTCTTAAAATAATTGTCGAACTTTGTCCATTTCATAATGTGTGACGTCATTTATTTACATTTGGACACGCAACGAGCAGATATGAATGTACGAGAAACAGTAAAATCGACTTTGCTAACCGAAACGCTCCTCTGTGGCTAAATCGGTAAAGCACGTCAGGCTATATGACGGTTCCGTATAGGATACAGTTTCGATTCCTGTTGGAGGACGCATATTTTCTATGAAAATTTCTCGGACATTCTGGCCGATAAATGTTATTAATACTGTTTATTATAAACAGAGCATTTACTGAAATATTTGTATCGTATAACGTATAAACATAAAAAAAATGTCTTAAAATAATTATCGGACTTTAGTATATATTAAAATTGAAACAGCAAAATATCTTCTTAACGTTGTAGTAGTTATTGGTTCGGACTTTGTGATGTCATTTGCAGCTGCGTGCAATTGGATATTTGCTTGGTGTGACATGCGTACCGAATATTGCCGAACTCTGCACAACTCCAACTCACACTTCCATTCTTTTTCATTGACTTAATAAACTTTGGTTTAGTAAAAAATCTATACATCGGAAATCTTTGAAACGATATTTACTCCATTGCCAGACTAATGTTATTCAGGCCTGCGTATTCATTCCTGCGTAGGGCATCTTGAATAAGTAGATCTGGCGGAGACTAACCTCACTCGAGATAAAACTGCTGCTTATATCTTCCAAATTAAAAGTTTCGGCACGTTGCCGTTGATTCTGGCAGAGCAAGCCTCCGTCCGGACTGTTGACCTCCGTCGTAGAAGCCGTCAGCCCATATCATCACCACATAGGTTGCAAACATAGCTTTAGCGCTCAGTCTAGCCCAATGCGCTAGATGGCATTGGCTCCTACAAAAGGGTTCATCCGCCATATGACAGGTCTTGTTTTTAATTCTGCTGGTAGTCGAGCCACTCTTCTCACCAGAAAAACCTAAAGGCGGAACCAGTTTAGTCGTCAATGACAAGACCATGCAACAGGAAGTATTGGGTTACAATGTATCAGTAACACGTAGAGTTATCTGATTCAAGACAAAATTCGAGAAGACAGGACCAGTGATACAATTCTTCTGTCAACATTTTTGCAGGATATCGACTTGAGAATCTTGGTGATAAAGTAAAACATAGATGATGATGTTTGTCGAGGGAAGAGCTCAATACGTAGTCAAAGGTGATGACAAAGAGAAAAGGTGCAAGGGTATCACCCTGGAGGACACCAGTGTTGATGTCGAAGAAGCTAGTATCTCCGTTTGGGGATCTAGACCAAAATTTTGTATTTTCTGTATAGCATCTTTATGACAGCTACTGTCTCAGGTGTGTGTGTGGGGAGGGGGCACATGTCAGAAATATATTCTACATTTTCCCCTGTAGAGTATTTATATGTATTTGTATATGATCGGTCGCTCGTACATCTATCCGTATTTAAGCATCTGGCATATATATAAATATATATATATATATATATATATATATATATATATATATACACACACACACACACACACATATATATATATATATATATATATATAAGTGAACATTGAAGTCAAACTTAGGGCAACAAACTGTTTCCGTGCTAGACGCAATCGTCAGGCCATCTGACGATTGCGTCTACCATGAAACAGCCTGTTGCCTCTAAGTGTTGACTTTTAATGTTCACTTTTTATATTTACACACGCCTTATCTCTGATATTGAACACTTTATCCCATAAATAGAGCACACCTTAATATATATATATATATATATATATATATATATATATATATACATTCATTGATTTCATTGATGCGACAGACAAAGCGCTTTTATTTAGTTTTTAAACAATTTCTCATGCGATCGAATATCTTTTTCTTCTTTTCGGATGATAAAATTATTGGATCGCATGAGAAATTGTATATATAAAAAAAAATAAAAGCACCTTGTCTGTCGTATTCAGTTAAATATGCATGAAAGAAGGATTGCTGCCTAAATACACACGCACACACACACACACATACACACACACACACATATATATATATATATATATATATTTCTCAAATAAGTGTTAAGTATTCTGCTTGAATTTGTGAATAGACTAACCAAAGTAAGTTTGTGTTATTGCCTCGTTCGAGTATTTTGGGGAGTCACAATCATTTTATTGTTTCATCTGTGCCATTTTTTTTTATTGAGACTTGCTGGATGAAGCCTATGTTTTCAGTTTCCGATGTACTGACATAGAGATCAACACTCTTACCAGTCTTTCTAGATGATGTAGGAGAACTGAGGCATTGGTGTCTGCAGGTACAGCTAGGTCATTTACATAGTCAACCTTCTGGCAGGATATCGACTTGAGTGTCTGAGTGATAAAATAAAGCCTATGTGATGATGTTTGTCGAGGGAAGAGCTTAAAGAGTCAAAGGTGATGTCGAAGAAGTTAGTGTCTCCGTCTGCGGATCTAACAAAAGATTTGGTATTTTTTGAATATCATCTTTATGACAACTACTTACAGAATCTAAGGATTTAGAGAAATCGACTAAAAAGTAAGGCGGGGGAGAAGAGGTGAACTCATTCCTGTTCCAAGGATGTTTGTACGAAAACAAATATAACAAACCCAATTTAAATTGGAACTCGGCTCTCTAGCTATTAACCATTACACCACACGCACATCCAAGCTTACAACACCTGATATTCCCAAGCAGTCACCCATCCAAGTATTAAATCAAACTCAACGTTGCTTAACTTCGGAAATCGGTGTTTCAATGCTACATGGCTGTAAACCAGGACAGATTGAAGACAGGAGGGAAAGAGGCAAACAACGCTAAAGCTACCTAGAGAGCTTGGATAAATGTATGGCTGAACAAGGGTTAGGAGCGATAGCAATAAGTGAAAATTAAGAGCAACAAACGACAGGGAATTATGAAGAGCTAAGATCGCCAACGTCTTGAAGGGACACGACACATGGAAGAAGAAGGTCGGAGGTGACGTGAGTCTCGTATTAATGAGATCAAACAAAGTGGGAAATATTTTTTGATTCGAATAGTTGCTTCTTTTTTATTCAATGTTTAATAAAAGCGCACCTTGAATGTTTTTTTATTATTTTTATTTAACTGTCCGTGTATTTCGTTTTGTTCTCTAAGTGTGTACATCTCAATAACAAAATATTGAGCAAGCGTAGGGAAATACAGTAGAATCCGTTATATCCGGAATCCCTCATATCCGGAGTGCCTTATATCCGGAATCCCTCATATCCGGACATAATTTTCATGGTGTATATTTGAACTATTTGGGTGATATGTAACTGATTTGAAATTTCTGTTTTTCAGGAAATTTACTTTGGATAATTGCTCATGCTTATTTCACCCTAATGGCTTGTATTAGTGCAAAAGATGATGGGAATAAGAGGAAAAGAACAACTTTGGAGTTATCGCAAAATGTTGAAATTTTAAACAGACTAGACAATGGTAAAAGTTCATTGTAACTAAATGGCTGAGTTCAACATAGGAAAATCCTATTCTCCAGCATCCACATTGTCACAATGAACAAGGAAATAAAAAAACATGATTGTGATGAAACCTGGACTGAAATTGAAAAAGCTATTGAAAACGTTGTCAGTTTTATGGAAAGAAAGCCAGCATTCAGCTATGACGACTGCAATAACGCATGCAGAGTTAAAAAAATGTATTTGATTTAAAAAATTTCATGAAGAAAAGCAAACGAAATGCAGAAAAAGTTGAGAATGTTATTAGAAGAGAAAGAATCATCATGTAACAGGCATTAAAAAAATCCTCGTTACATTATTTGTTTTGCATACGTGGCATAATTTAATGAATTTTCATTAAGATTAATTTATTTCTTTTTCATTAAAATCAATTCAGTTATATTTCACTCACCATTAGCTTATTTTGTTTACTATAAAACATTGAATATAAATGTTAAACCCGATTTCATTTCGTTTATTCTAATCCAAATATAACCCCTCATATCCGGACTTTGTAACCAATTCCTCATATCCGGAAGGCCTTCTTAGTCCGGTTGTAAACCATCATTCATCATTTAAAACAGTCCGAAGGATGGGGCATGATAGAGAAAAAAGGAAGGAGAGAGAGAGAGAGAGAGAGAAATTAGAAATTAAGGAAAAGATGAAAAAGTATTTGAAGAGAAAGAGAAGAAAGTGAAAGATGGTGAGAGAAAGGGGTGAAGCACAAAGTGGCGGAGGGAGATTTTTTTCGTTGACCAAGGGAGGTATTCGAACCCAGATAAAAAATCCTGTTTATAGCTAATTTGAATATCAATATAAAAATGTTTAGGTATACAGAGAAGAGAACGGAGGAAAGGAGAAAAGAAGGAAAGAAAGAAGGAAGGAAAGAAGGAAGGAAAGAAGGAAGAGTTGAATAAAAAGAGTAAGAGTTTGAAAACAAAAAATAAGATGAAGAAAAAAGAGGAGTGAGTGAAAGAAGCAGTGAAAGAAAGAAAGAAAGAAAGAAAGAAAGAAAGAAAGAAAGAAAGAAAGAAAGAATCAATATGGCGGAGAGAAAAGGCAAAAAGGAAATATACAAACAAAAGAGGCACTGGTAGATAAATAAATATATAAATAAAAAGCAGTAAAAAGAGAGAGAAAAACTCATGAGAAAGAAAGAAAGAAAGAAAGAAAGAAAGAAAGAAAGATTTTGAACAGGAGAGGGCTTGGAAAAGAAAGAAAAAATGAATAAAAAAGAGAAATATGAATAAAAAGAGAAAAGAAAGAAAGAAAGAAAGAAAGAAAGAAAGAAAAAGAAAGAAAGAAAGAAAGATTTTGAACAGGAGAGGGCTTGGAAAAGAAAGAAAAAATGAATAAAAAAGAGAAATATGAATAAAAAGAGAA
>CAHIKZ030002013.1:1130000-1202500 GCA_903632075.3 Acanthosepion pharaonis | reverse complement strand
GAAATAAAAAGAGAAAAATGAAAAAAAGAGAAAGGAAAGAAAAAATGAAATAAAACAGAAAGAAAGAAAGAAAAAAGAAATAAAAAAGAAAGAAAGAAAGAAAGAATAAAAAAGAAAAGAAAAAAGAAAGAAAGAAAAGGAAGGGTTGGAAAAGAAAAATGAAATAAAACAAAAATAAAAAAAGAAAGAATAAAAAGAAAAAAGAAAAAAGAAAGAAAGAAAGAAAGAAAGATTTTGAAAAAGGAGAGGGCTGGAAAAGAAAGAAAAGGAATAAAAAAGAAATAAAAAAAGAAAAAAAAAGAAAGAAAGAAAGAAAGAAAAAATTTGAAAGAAAGGGTTGAAAAAAAAACATGAATAAAAAAGAAAGATGAATGAAAAAAAGAAAAGAAAAAGGTATGAAAGAAAAAAAATAAAAACAAAATTTTGAAAGAAAGAAAGAAAGAAAAGAAAAGAAAAAAGAAAAAAAAGAGAAATATGAATAAAAAAGATTCAGAAAAGAAAAAAAAAGAAAAAAAAGGAAAGAAAAAAAATGAATAAAAAGAGAAAGAAAGAAAAGAAAGAAAAGAAAGAAAGAAAGAAAGGAAAAGAAAGAAAAAAGAAAGAAAAGAATTTGAACAAAAGGAAGGAAAAGAAAGAAAAAAAAAAAAAAAAGAGAAATAAAACAAAAGAAAAAGAAAGAAAGAAAGAAAAAAGAAAAGAAAGGAAAGAAAGGAAAAGAAAAGGAAAAATGAAACTAAAAGAAAGAAATTGAATAAAAAGAGAAAAGAAAGAAAAGAAAGAAAAAAAGAAAGAAAAAAGAAAGAAAGAAATTGAAAAAGAAAGAAAAACAAAGAAAGAAAAAAGAGAAAAAAAAGAGAAAATGAATAAAAGAGAAAAGAATGAAAGAAAGAAAGAAAAGAAAAAACAAAGGAAAAAAAAAATGAAAAAAAGAAAATGAAGAAAGAAAAGAGAAAGAAAGAAAAATAAAAAAAGAAAAAAAGAAAAATGAAAGAAAAAAGAGAAATGAATAAAAAGAAAAAAGAAAGAAAGAAAAGAAAGAAAAAAAGAAAGAAAGAAGAAAAAGAAAAATGAAAAGAAAAAATGAATAAAAGAGAAAGAAAAATAAAAGAAAAAAAAAGAAAAAAAGAAAGAAAGAAAAGAAAAAAGAAAGAAAGATTTTGAACAAGAGAGGGTGAAAATGAATAAAAAAAAAGAAAAAAAATAAAAAGAGAAAAAAAAAAAAAGAAAGAAAGAAAGAAAGAAAAAGAAAGAAAGAACTTTTCCTCAGAAGAGGGCTAAAAAAAAAAATGAATAAAAAAGAGAAATATGAATGAAAAGAGAAAAGAAAGAAAGAAAGAAAGAAAGAAAGAAAGAAAGAAAAAAAGAAAGATTTTGAACAGAAAAAAAGAAAGAAAAATGAATCGAGAAAAAAGAAAGAAAGAAAGAAAGAAAGAAAGATTTTGAACATGAGAGGGCCTGACAAAAGAAAGAAAAATGAATAAAAAAGAGAAATATGAATAAAAAGAGAAAGAAAAGAAAGAAAGAAAGAAAGAAAGAAAGAAAGAAAGAAAGATTTTGAACAGGAGAGGGTTGGAAAAGAAAGAAAAATGAATAAAAAAGAGAAATATGAATAAAAAGAGAAAAGAAAGAAAGAAAGAAAGAAAGAAAGAAAGAAAGAAAGAAAGAAAGATTTTTGAACAGAAGAGAAATGGAAAAGAAAGAAAAAATGAAAAAAAAAGAAATATGAATAAAAGAGAAAAGAAAAGAAAGAAAGAAAGAAAGAAAAGAAATATTAAGGAAAATAGAAAGAAAGAAAGAAAGAAAGAAAGAAAAAAAAAGAAACTTGAAAAGAAAGAAAAATGAATAAAAAAGAGAAATATGAATAAAAAGAGAAAAGAAAGAAAGAAAGAAAGTAACAAAGTCAGTAAAAAGCCGAAGGAATAGTTAAACAAGGGAAAAACGTTTTGAAGAAGAGAAAATGCTAAAAGGAAAAAAAAATTGAATCCGAAACAATGGAAATTAAAAGGCAATGAAAGATGAAAGAAACAGAAAATGAAACGAAATGAGACATTCGAATAAAAAAAGAAAAGCACAGGTTTGTTGACGAATTTGAAGCAATGAGCATCAGAAGCAACAAGTAGTCTAAATGGAAAACATGTCGCCGGAGGTCAACAAGGAAAAACGTTTACTAAACTCCGCGCATCTAAAAAGCCAGCTGCTTTGTTGACAGAAGCAATGAATAATGTAGAAAGATAATTATTTCTTACTGTCTTTCGATGTGCAAAACCAACACACTTCGCAACTTCAATTTCCGACATATTTGAAAGTTGCTTTATTAAAAAAAAGAAAAAAGAAAAGCTTTCAGTGAAAGAATTGAACACCTCTACATATTGTATGAATACGTTTTATTTTTCTCACCGTAGTCGTCGGGTGAGGTTCGAACCTCGACTTAATTTGCCCGTTCACACACTGCCAGATCGTGACAGTTTACGCTAAACTTATGATCTATCTACGTTTGTCTGTGTGTCTCTCTAAAGATCAGGGTTAAGGTCAACCTTTCTTTTTATGTAGACCTGCATCCTTTTCGGTATGTGTACTGTTGTATCTTAGACATTTGTAAGTCGACCATTGTTCATGCACTGAATATTGCTGTCACAATTGGCCCGGTGTTTCTGCTATGTATTCAGAGATTCTTATTCAAATTCAAAGTAGAATTTGCAATATTATTAGTCCTGACCCGCCATCTCGATATCAGTCCCATTCCCATTGCCGTAACAAAGCTTCCCTCAGCCTTTTCTATATAGATATTTTTATGATAATTTGTCTGATGAGATTTTCTATTTGAGACCGAGACTTTGTGAATTTCAACGCATTACTAGATTGGCGGCAAGGTCTCATCAATTCACAGTGGAATTGGTTAAATGTAACCGTAAGTTCTACAGTTTCTAATTTCGTGATTTTCACTTTTGGAACTATCTTTAGGCTTCTTGCCTTCCAGTCAAATTTCATCTTCAAAAATTTAAATGTAATGTTAATCCTCTGAAAAAAAAAAGTTTGAACAAAGTAACTATAAACAATTTTTTTCTATCCTCTACCTGCCGCAATGATGGAGAAAGCATTACCTCGAACCATCGCCAGTGAGACACGCTGCAAGAGCCACTCCGTTTCGCGAGGCTCGTCCCTTAATCGAGACGCAATCCCGCCAACCTCCTGAAGGAACGCCATCGAACGAGGGCCAATAACCCATGAAGTCTCCACTGGCACAGGAGTAAAAAAAGTATCTATCAGCAAGAGAAGAATATTCATCTATTTTTTTTTTATCTCTGCGTCCAGGGCGACGGATCCTGGCTCAACCGCGGACCTGATCAAATTACCGGCCGAAAATGTATCCGCACAAGTCGCATTCCAAATTATATTCTGTCGTCTTAATTCCTGTTCCTTTATTGTTCTCTCTCCATAATAATGTTTTTTTTTAAAGCAAATCACCCCAATCGAGGCGAGAGTGCCACTAGCACACAAGGGGTTACAGAGAGTGAGAGCAAGAGTAAAGAGGGGTGCTTGAGGAAAGGATATAGAGAAGGATGGGGAATCAGGTCAAGGCATCAGAAGATGTCGATTGACATTACATTTGAATATTTGAAGATTATAGCTATCAGGGAAACAAGTAGGAGGAAGGGAGTTCCACTGTTGAAAAGCGCGGGAAAATCTGTTGGAGTAGAAGAGGCGCTTACATTTAAGTGTTTCGACAGTGAAAGGGTGGGACTTAGATGCCAACCTAGTAGCACGCTTAAATTAGTGCACTTGGGGTGGCAGTGAAAATAGCTCGTCAGAGCAGTTGCAATGAAAATATTTGTAGAAAAGACAGAGGGAAGCCACAGCATGTCTGTGAGAAAGTGACTTTATTCTCATATTCTTTCATATTCAATAACAACTTAGTGCCTTCATTTTCTTGCTTGGGTTGCACCATCGAGAAGCTAACTAACCGGTTGATTTTCTTGCCGGGAAAATCGTATTTTCTGATTGAATGCGGCATTCAAACAAACCTGTTGCTCTTAGTATGTGTTGTAATAATTTTTCAAGTTTACAACAATTTAGCACTTAACCAGCCGTTAGTTATTAATGTATAGTTAAAGTAAAAGTATTTGGAAGAAAGAATATTAGATTAGATATTAGATTACTTAAGTAGCTAGTGGCTAAAGCATATTGACCTTGTAAAGGTCACAGAGTGAGGGAGAGAAGGAAATAGTTCGAAATAGAGAGAAAAGTCAACTCCTACAAAGTTGAGATTCAAATACTTAAAAATGAATGTTTAAATTTCTTGGATTCATTCCACAAAACCAAGCTGCAGAGACTCGCCCGGAAAAAAAAAACTCTCAATTGTGTTTTTCTGCTAAGAGAAGGCGTAAAAAAAGATAATTATTCCTTATTTTTTAAAGAACCCTCTTACAACTGCGCGTCATTACCACGGCATTATTACCATTGGGGTTTTTACATCCCATTTGATATATTTTACATGCGGACGACACTACTATTTACTCCTGCCTCAAAAACAAATCTAGTGTCGCCGACAAAACTAACCTGGCCGTTTGTCTTGAAAAGGACCTCCAATCGGTTGTGGACTGGGACAAGAATTAGCTGGTTAACTTTAATGCCTCAAAAACAAAACTACTCTCTAGTACTCACCAGTGAGAACCATCCCTGCCTCCCATTAGAATGCCTGACACTCAACTCCACGAGATCACCTCTTTGCGACTGCTCGGTCTCACATTGTCCGCTGACCTGAGATGGAACAAATACATTGAGTTAATAGCTTCGTCCACCACAAGGAAAGTTGGCTCCCTGTGCCGCACCAGGAAATTTTTCTCGCCGGAGTCGATCCTTCAAATCTACAAATCAACCATTCACCCTTGCATGGAGCATTGCTGCCATATATGGTCTGGAGCCCCTTCTGTTTGCCTCAGGGTTCTTGATAAAATCCAAAGACGGATATGCAATGTAACTGGCCCTGATCTGGCATCTCGTCTGCAGTCGCTCTCTCACAGACGTGCCGTTGCCTCCCTCTGTCTTTTTTACAAATACTTTCATGGTAACTGCTCCGATGAGCTGCTTTCGCTGGTTCCCAGACTTCATGAATTTAAGCGTTCTACTAGTCTGGCATCTCGCTCTCATCCTCTCACTGTCGAAACTCTTAAATGCAGCCGTCTCTTTTACTCCAATAGCTTCATGTCTCGCACTTCTCGCCTGTGAAACTCCCTCCCCTTTTCCTTTTCCCCTGATAGCTATAATCTCCAACTATTCAAATGTAATGTCAATCGACGTCTCCAGATGCCCTGATCTATGCCCTATCTTTCTCTTCATCCTTTCCTCTATCACTCCTATTTGCTCTCGCTCCAACTCTCTGTAACCCCTTGTGTGATAGTGGCTTCCCGCCTTTCTTGGGGTTGAATGCTTAAAAAAATGTTGCATTTAGTTCCTAATTATTTTGCTATTTATTGAGGATTCTTTTTAGGGTTTTGTTTTAATGCTGTCTTTGTCCAAAATAGCCGAGGATTAGGAAGGCCGTAGTTAGAGAGACTATCGAAGGAACAGAAGACTAGATAGGGAAAACAAAGAAGATATCTACTAAATACTCATACATAGAACGGAATAACTTGAATAAAACGAATACTACTCAAATCCTACTCTAATGTGGCTACTTGCCATATTTATAAGCAGGAGCAGTCCATTTTCACAGTAGCGATGTTAGGCAGGATGTATGCTGAGTCCTACTCCACAATAAAATAAAAAAAAAACACCCTTTAGTTAGTACGGTCAAAATTCAAAGGAATACAAAGGGAATAAGGATGAGACTTTACCCTGTGTACATGGTAGGGTGTGTCTTGTCTGTGAAAGTGTGAATTACAGAAGGATGTCGAGAATACTAGGGATGGAATGAGTTTGTTGTAATTTAGTTTTTGTTCAAAATAGCTGAGAATTTGGAAGGTCGTAGTTAGGGAGACTATTGAAGGAACAGGAGGCTAGGTAGGGAAAAGAAAGATGTCTATTAAATGCTCATACATAGAACGGAATAACTTGAATAAAACGAATACTACTCAAATCCTCCTCTAATGTAGCTACTTGCATTATTTATAAACAGGAGCTGTCCATTGTCACAGTAGTAGGGAAGAATAGGTAGTCCTAAACAAGTTTTACTTTCAAAAATTGAATTCAAAGAATGGATTTGTAATTTTCAAAAGCCTAAATATGCAAAAATAGCTTTCCTTTTATTGTTTATATTATCTTTTAAAACAATTTACAGTTGATTGCTTTTCAACCATTTTCTTTTTAAGATTCAATCAATAAACAAGAAGCCTAATGTGATCTTTGCATGCATTTCTACAACAACTAGGACTATCAGTATTTACAATCGCGTGCTTTTTATTCACACAATTATAATTAAAAGTAGAAGAACCTCTTTGTAGTTAATTAAGAGAAAAATTCAGAAAGCTATTTGATTAATTATGAACATTTGACTTAGCTCTTCCTAGATATTAAGAAAAAAAACGTTTTGTAAGTGTTCAAACATCCGGCGATACCAACAGAAAGCTAAACATATAAATCTCATTAACAATAAATTTCGCTCCCAGTAGGTTCCGTTTAAGTGTGTATATTGAAGGTTGACTTAATTCACGACACGATTTTTTTGTTTTTAGTAATAAATGCCTTTTACGTTACTATGGGCTACGGAAAAATAAATATTTTTTTTAGTATTGAACAAGAGAAAAACAAGTTTTTAGACACTAGCCTAATTTTTTTTTCTGTAAATTCAATCAGCACACATTTTCTTTCCCTCTGAATATACATGACATGTTATATTATAAATAACATACTAGACTCGATGATTGTCAGCTGAATGCTATATCACGTTTAAGTACCGGTTCTCGAACGATCACCGAAGTTAAGCAACGTTGAGCCTGGTCAGTACCCAGATGGCTGACCGTTTGAGAATTCCAGCTGCTGTAAGCTTGGATGGGTGGGGAGATGTATTGTAGATCGGTGAGCCATGTTAAATTTCTAGTCGGGTTTGTTATAGTCAGTGTTGTAACCTAGAAAGGATAACTGAATGAGGTATAACCAAAACGGAGGTTGGAAATGAAATGATAATCTTTATAACATCAGCAAAATACAATACTCGCCAGCGGCGTGAAGTAGGTAAACCACTGCTAGTGGTGCACTACTTGGACAGTATATTACGATATTTACCTGCCTCCCTACGAAGTAGGATGCGGCACATGGACAAATTTAATGTGGTGAAGTCCGAGCCAGTGAGCTCGGGCAAAAATGCCCGTAGACCCCTCAATAACAGGATCGGGTATTTGTCTACCTCCCCGGACGAGACTCTGCTCTTCGCCATAGCCTTGTCCGGGTTCCTCTCTGCCCGAAAGCAAAGAGTTTCCCACGCTACCAGCGTAGACTGCATAGTACCCCCACTTGTAAGTGGGGGTACTACGCGTACTTATGAGGATTGGGACATACCCATTAGTGTTCATAGCTACGGTAACAGTCACTGACGCGGAAATACCACTGGGAAAGGCATGAACCCACCTATGAGTTAATTATCAGGACTTGTTTCAGTAAATCATTATTATTTCTAAAAATTATCTTACTAAGTTTATTTTATAGATTTAAATAACTTGCAAAGGGTTGATAAGTCGTAAAAATAAATAAAGTGATTGCCGAAGCAATACACACTTGTGTAAATTTCACAAACATTTAAGATTTCTCTAGCATTGTGCAAATGATGGAGCTGGGAAATTTTACCCCAAAACAAAGTCTAAATGGATAGTAAATAGCGAAAGAACCTCTTTGAAATTATTTTGTTTCATAAAAAATTCCAGAAATAAAACTGCTCTTACAAGTTCTCATATTATTCGAAAGTCTTCATCTACTTAAGATAGTTTGCCATGACGAAAATCACGCAAAGTTTATTGCATAAGAAATAAACACAAAAAGAGGTTAGGTGAAAAGACTGAATTAGTTAAGTAATGTATTTTTTTTATACCATGAATAGAAGCATCTTAAAATTCTTTTTAGTTTTGTATGTATCGTTTTTCGTGCAGAGCTGATTTAATTTTTTATTACGGCATCAATTATGAGAGCCTACGTTGTGTGTAGCAGACAGTTTTATATAAATGGTTAAAAGCTGATCATTCTAATAGCTCAATGTACAGGGTGCCCACAAAGGCATTAGAATCGATTGACGTGGCAGAGATTTTTCTTTCCATATTTAGCTGTGTAATTTCATCATGTTTGAATTTCCGATTTTGTTTCGATAAATCAAGACAGCGCTTTATTCTTGTGGAGGGGAGGTCATCGTCATCCAATTTTAGAGGCTAACTCCTGTTAATTTTTTAATTGCGGTCTGAAACATAAAAACATATCATTAGTAAAACTATTAATATCATTAAAAGAACTTTGATAATAACATATATATATATATATGCAACAGGAGGCACGGTGGAGTAATGGATAGCAGCTTGGATTGGAGAGCCGAGTTCGAATTCCAGTCGAATCCATAACATTCACTTACGTGCTAATACCCTTGGGAAAGATATGAATCCTCTTCTTCTCCCTACATTCATTTACGTGTTAATATGTATCCGCTTCTGCGCCCCCCAGCTATGGGTAAATAGCAGGACAGACTGAGTTCTATAGCCTTGGATGGCAACTGGTCTAGGAGAAGGAAAACTCTGAATTCTAGAAGAAGGAAAACTCTGAATTCAAACCCGGAGTGGAGCCCCTAAGGCGGATGGACGGCACTTTATGGACAGCAACTCCTGGTTTATCCTCTCCTTTGAACTCTGCTAGCAAGGCCGAGAGGGAGAACTAGACGTCCGGGCAGCCCTAGTTCTCCATATATCCCGTCCAGGCTCGTAGCGCACTCCATCGTTTCTCGAGACGGACGGATGCCGACGACGATATGCAACAAAAATTTAGTTCTATGTTTTTCGTTTGAAATTGTCTAATATCTTTGTGGACAACTTGTATAAATACGAGTTGGTGTTGAAAAGTCCCCAGTCGAAATTTGTCTTTCGGAAACATATCGACTTTTACACTTTCGCTCGGCTCGCGTACCACGGCTACCATATGTATGCCAATATTTTCAAAATAAAATTCGTATTAAGCAGGCGATGTTGCTCAAATTATGAAAGATATTTTTTCCAAATGCCATGTCCCTTCAAGACACAGATCATGTATCTCCACTGAATCCGTTTCTTTATTATCAGTGAATTGCGATGATTTCTTTGGAAAATTAGTGAAGTTTCCCGTTGCCTTTTCCAGTTTTGAATGATGTGTTCTACTCCTAGACTAGGTACCATCCGAGGCTGGAAATTCAGTCTACGCTTCTATTTAACCCATAAATGGGGGAGAGAAGAGATGGGTTCATGCTTTTTCCAAGGTTATTGTTGCGAAAGTTAATAGAAAAAAAAAAGATTTGCCTTTGGGCTCAGTTCGCCTCTCACACTTTCTGCGTCTGTAACCGTTGTATAATGCGCGCATAAATTTCAATTTATAATGTCTGTTTTTATTAGAAACATTTGCATTATTTGTTGAAGTCAGATTATATATAACTAGCCTTCGTGCGGACATTAAGTCTAGCTCCCGTGGAGGGTCTTTGGGCTTTCGAGCTTTTACCTTCAGTGTCCTATGTACGTAAAAGTTATAAGAATTTAGAAATAATAAAACGATTTTATCTTTATTCGACAGCTTAATTCGGCATAATCTTTCTTCGTATACGCAGTTTTTATTTTCTTTTAAAATCACCATTCTTTATTATCCCTTCATATAAAGTCGCACTTAAACGACATTACAAAACCCGAACTATATAATATTTCGACTACATCACAGTACACATGCTAGAAAAAAAAAAGAAAAAAAAACATATACGCAACGTACCGTGACCGGCTTAAGTTTTAATTACGGTTCAATTAGACAATATAAGTTGCAGTTGCGAGGAAAAGCGAAATTAAGGTGAAACCTGTAATAAAGAATTGTTTTTTTTAAACCTTTCATCCTGCTCGATATTTAAGTTTAACTTTAAATGGGATATTTATTTAATTTTTAATCGGGTTTAACTACAATAGTTACGAACTGTTACTTCAGGTTGTTTATAAATCGCCGAGGTCGAAAAACGGTGGGACAGAAAGACAGACATACGTACACTGCGCTTTATTTATATAGATAACTATTACATAGTAGTGGTGTAAAAAGAAGTCATTGCTATCATAACATATGCAAATATATCGTTCTAACAAAATAAAGCTCACCCTAAATTTCAAAAGTCATCGTTTTGAATGTCCAATGCCAAATTGTGATTAAATCTTAATTGGATTTAATCTCAAAACAACACCCTTTCAGGTTCCATTTTGTTTCGGAAAACACTGTGAATTGGCAGTGAAATAGGATTATCCATATTTTCTCGGTAATCGTCGCTGTGAATGTTTACCATTTTGAACCAACACTCGACAGGCACTTGATTGGTTTGGTTTGGTTTATATTGTCTTATGGCATATCAACACCTCAATGGGTTATTTAATGCCGAGAAAATTTTTTTGGATAGGTTCGTATGAATAGAAAATGTATTCTTTCTAAGAAATTTGTTTATAGGAGATCAGGTTACATTTCCGTACTTTTATAAATTTTTTTTTTTTATCGATATTCAAATGTGCTGATCGTAATTTCTTTCTCCCTTCAAAAATTCCCTGCTGCTAATATATATATATATATATATATACTAAAATATATTGTATAACAAAAACCAGGTTTGCAGATATATCGTATTTTAAACAGTAACGTAAGAATGAACTAACGCTCAATCTATTCACTGTTCACTGTTCCCAGAACCTTCTCTCCTACTAAACTTATAATAGGCGGAAGAGTATAACATAGACTTTTAGAGGGAGAACACCACAACAATTAGAAATATCTGTTTTTATACTTTCATAATGATTTCATCCCAGTTTGGGTGTTAACTATTTGACCATAGCTGGAACCCTAACAGGTGCTATCAGCCCAGGTGATGGTAGACCTGGGAAACACAGTAATCTACGCTCCTCAAAACCTCCTGATCAGAGGCCTTGCTGCCGGGTGTAGTTTATCATCATACCCAGGAGAAAATGATAAATGTGAAGAATTTTGGTATTAAACATGACGAGCTTCACACAACATTTTATGCAGTTACGTTGCTCAATGTGCAGCTAGTTTAATGATTAGCGGCTTGGAACAAAAAAATCAGCGAGCCAAGTTCAAATTCCAGCCGAATTCGTTATATTCTCTTTCCTCCCAACTATGGGTTAAATTGCAGGACCGTCAGTACCCTCTCACCTTGGTGGGCAATAAGTATACAAAATGGTAATCACTGAATTCAACACCGAATGTACACCTTAGCTTAGCGCATATTATGCAGACATCAAAAAGAACTCGGACGTTACAAACTTTTCATCAAAGAAAAATATTTTTAAATTGTAAGAATTATTTTTGGAAATAATAATGATTTACTGATATAAATCTTACTAATTAACCCATACCTAGGGGAGGAAGAGATGGATTTGTGTCTTTCCCAAAGGTAAGATGAAACCCAAACCCGTAAGTGAATAATAATGAACCCGACTGGAATTGGAACTCGGCTCTCCGATTTCGTGCCGTTATCCATTGTAGAACCTGATTTCTCAAGCAGTCACCCATCTAGGTACTGACCAGGTTTAACGTTGCTTAACTTCGGTAATCGTATGTAAACCGGTGTTTCTACGTGATGTGGCTCTAGCCATACGACCCGCACATCCAAACTTACAGCACTTGTTATTCCCAAGCAGACACCCATTTAGATACTGACCAGACTGGACATTGCTTAACATCGGTGATAGTACGTGAACCGGAGTTTCAATGTGATGTGGCCCTAAACAATACTACTCTTGCATCCAAGCTTACAGAACCCGGTATTCCCAATCGGTCACCCATCTAGGTACTGACCAAGCTCGACGGGGCTTAACTTCAGTGATCCGGTGTTCCAACGTGATGTGGTCCTAGCAATACTACCCGCACATTCAATCTTATAGCACTGGTCACCCATCTTGGTAGTGACCAGTTTCGGCGTTGCTTAACTTCGTTGATCGTACAGAACCGGTGTTTCCACGTGATATGGTGCGAAAAGGATAAACAATTTTAAAATAAAGAAAATCTTGAAATTTTTATTTGAATTATTTGATTATTTTCTTCAATTCATTATATTTATTAATTTTGAAAGTATCTTCAAATAAAACATACTTGATGGTTGTTTCATAATTATTATATAAACGTATTTATTTTACACTTTCATATTTATATAAACGTTTTTATTTTACACTTTCATATTTATAGCAACGTATTTATTTTACACTTTCATATTTATATAAATGCGTTTATTTTACACTTTCATATTTATAGCAATGTATTTATTTTACACTTTCATATTTATAGCAACGTATTTATTTTACACTTTCATATTTATAGCAACGTATTTATTTTACACTTTCATATTTATAGCAACGTATTTATTTTACACTTTCATATTCATATAAATGTATTTATTTTACACTTTCATATTTATATAAATGCGTTTATTTTACATTTTCATATTTATAGCAACGTATTTATTTTACACTTTCATATTTATAGCAACGTATTTATTTTACACTTTCATATTTATAGCAACGTATTTATTTTACACTTTCATATTTATATAAATGTATTTATTTTACACTTTCATATTTATATAAACGCGTTTATTTTACATTTTCATATTTATAGCAATGTATTTATTTTACACTTTCGTATTTTTAGCAATGTATTTATTTTACACTTTCATATTTATAGCAACGTATTTATTTTACACTTTCATATTTATATAAATGTATTTATTTTACACTTTCATATTTATATAAACGTATTTATTTTAAACTTCCATATTTATATCATCGTATTTATTTTGTACGTTCATATTTATACATACATATTTATTTTTGAAAGTGATCGTTGTTAAATGAAACTGAAACCGCGTATACGGAATATCTCGTTCTTCTACATTCAATGAGTAGAGGCCATTAACAAGTGTATAGAAGCATTTACCGTTAGGGAGAAGCAATCCTAAAATTCCGTTTATATATTGGTTGTGAGTTAGAAACAAGAGATAAAAAAAGACAATGGTCGACTAAACCATTTCGACTTAATGAAGTCATTTTGGTGGGAAGCTGTCTTTTATGTAAGGTCGAGTAGAATGATAAAAGTAGTGGAAGTGACAAGAGTTGGCCAAAAAAAGGCGGGAAAAGGGGTAAATAAAATAGCGTTGGTTGAGTGGGGACATGGTTGCAGATTGCAAAGTTTAACCTCCCCCCGTTTTTTATAGCGTATTTAGTATTATATTTTAGCTACATTTCGGTGGGAGGGCGTTTAAATGAAAGATTCTCATCAGAGGGGGTCACACCTACAAAGTAATTTCTCCCCCCACCTTAATCACTGGTTAGTGACTAATTCAACCTTTTTTTCTTTTCTTTGTTACTTATATATCCATAGGATTTTGCATGAAAATGTTCATGGATATATATATCCATGTAGGTAACTGAGACATATTTCATTGTTTGCTATGCGCGAATCTATGCACACAAATACACACACACGCAAAATCAAACAAACACCCACGCATGCGCAAACACGCACGTGCAGACACAAATACGCGATGTTTGCGCGGGAAGTATCCAGCCTATTTAATATTAATGGCCGAAAATCACTAAGGCAATACAGCTTTTGTTCCTTTGGAGACACACACACATTTATCCCAGCGTCCTTTCTACTTCACCCAAACATTATTCAAAGTCCTCTTTCACGATTGACATCATCTGCAGCGTCACGTCCTTCCTAATTTTTTTTCTCATCGGGTCTAAATGGTGATTTTTAGATTTGGTAAAAAGCAAAAGTCGGTGAGAGGCAAATCTAGTATGCAAAGTGGGTAGGTCTATACACATGTTTTTTTTTTTTTTTTTGCAAACGGAAAAAAGGTAATAAATTTGAAGACGAAACAGTTTTGACTGCATAACCCCAAGTGAGAGTGTCAGTCGGTCATACACAACTGATTGATTGGTTGCCTAATGATATCAGGGCTGCGTAAGGTTTCCTTTTCCTATTTTTAAAGCCTAAACAAAAAACCATATTAGCGTGATTTTACAAAAAAAATCCATCTTGTAGAATTTTCCCATTGCCACAAACATATGTGTCTTGGATTCAAGATAAACCTTTTCAAAACATAAACTACGATCTGGACATGCGCAGTGAAACTTAAATCAATTATAAAAATTCAGTATGTGAATAAATAAATAATTACTAAACATTTCAAATACATTAATGTCTTTTGAGATCCGAACATACCGACATACGACCTTTTTGAAATAGAAGCGGGAGTTCGGCCGTTTTTTTTTTGCCTTCAGATCCGAGCTAAATTTTGAGAGTTGAGCTAGTTTCAGTTAAGCGTCCGCTAGTTGGCGCAGCGGTCAGTAAGCTTCAAGAGTATTTCCACTTGCAGTACACGTGTTCACCTCACTCTGGAAGGATCTCTGTTGTGTTGTGATGTGTTGCGTCTTTTTGCCGTTATTTTGAGTTACGAATTAAACTCTTATCTCAAGGCATTATTGTACTTCGTTGTAAGGGTCAGTTGTAACCAATTTTATAAGGAAAAATAGGTTTCTCAATTCCATTAATTGTTTCCAATATTGAAAGGTTTTCCTTCCCAACCTTTTTTTAGAGTTGTGTGGAACGTCAACATCTTGATAATGCCATTATTTTCTTTACCAGTTATATGTGCTATTCATTTTAGTTGTTGCTGCTGTGGAAAGTTCTCAAGTGATGTGGTTTCTGTGACCTAGTACAGTTCTTTGTGATTGTGTAGCGCCAGTTCACAAAGGTTCGAAGAAGTGCGATCCCCGCTAAGATACTTGCTTGACTTGATCGAAACCATTTTTAATCAGTTATGTGAGAAATCGGTTCTATACAGCTGAGAGTTTTAAATATTTCCGAACGAGTTTTGGAGCCACGCATGACATCCAAATGAAAGCCTTAATCAGACGAGAATTTTAAGTATATGCTTCTAGTTCTTAGGTCAATGGTTTTCGGTGTTGGACAAAACTATCCGTGGCAAAACCTAATCTATACTCACTTTACCTATAAGGAAAAAGGCTAATTTCATCATACTTCTTCTTTTTTTCATCTTCACCCTCCACCTCCTTCTCCTCTTTCTCCTCACCCTTCTTCTCCTTCTCCTTCTTCTCCTTCTCCTTCTTCTTCTTCTTTACCCCCCTCCTCCTTAAATACCGAATGTTTTTCCTATAAGGAAAAGGCTAATTTCATCATACTTCTTCTTCTTCTTCTTCTTCTTCTTCTTCGTCGTCGTCGTCGTCGTGCCGGGTCCTTACAGGACGTTGGCAATCCTGGTTCAACCTTAATAGATCTTAATAAATTTTGACTTTTTTGTCATCTCTCCTAAAACCTCTTCTGCCACTCATTTACACGTGACTTCAATCTGCCTTGTGAGTATCAAATCCTCATTATGTGCGATAGAAATTTCAACTGTCTCTTTCTGATGTTAATTACAATCATCCTTTTTGTTTCCATATTGCAAGAAGACAGAAGGAATAGTTGTTAGCAAAAGGGACAGCCCAAAATGCACATTACAAATTGGATAGACCAAAATCAAACAAGTACAATGATTTAAGTATATGGCAAGTGTTTTAACAGAGGTAGTAAATAGCGACACTGAAATCCAAATTCACATTGTGATAGGGAAAGATTATTTCCAAAAGCTAAGGAAAGTATTAAGAAACAGGAAAATTTTGTTAAAATAAAGAAAAGAAAGTAATGAACTGTTATATAAGATGGCAGTGGATGCCAGACAATCTTCTTACAGATAAAGAAGAGACTTGAAGTAACAGAAACAAAGAAAACAGTACTGAACGGTTATGTAATATCAGTCCTACTATATGGCAGTGAATGCTGGACAATCTCCTCACAAATGAAGAGACTTGAAGCAACATAAACAAAGAAAACAATACTGAAACTTTACGTAATATCAATCCTCCTATATGGCAGTGAATGCTGGACAATCTCTTCAAAGATGAAGAAGAGACTTGAAGCAAGAGAAACAAAGAAAAGAGTACTAAACTGTTACATAATATCAGTCCTCCTATATGGCAGTGAATGCTGGACAATCTCCTCACAGATGAAGAAGAGACTTGAAGCAACAGAAACAAAGAATACTGAATTGTTATGTAATATCAGTCCTCCTATATGGCAGCGAATGCTGGCCAATCTCTTCACAGATTAAGAAGACACTTGAAGCAAGAGAAACAAAGAAAAGAGTACTGAACTGTTATATAATATCAGTCCTACTATATGGCAGTGAATGATGGACGATCTCCTCACAGATGAAGAAGTGACTTCAAACAAGAGAAACAAAGAAAAGTGTACTGAACTGTTATGTAATATCAATCCTCCTATAAATCACAGATAAAGAAGCAACAGAAATGTCGTTTTACAGAATTATGCTAAAAATAGTTAAAATATTATCAAAATTTGTTAAAATAACGCATCCTCGTCTTATTTCTATTTTTCGTGTTGTCACTCAACATGTTCTTTGTTTGCCCGATGTTTGTTCTTAGTAGAGTTTTGTCGGCACCGGCTCGCATCTGAGCATTTGGATCGTCTCCCTTTCTCCATATTCATTTCCTTCCCACTGGTGGCAGTGGCGGAGATAGGCGGGAAGGCCCAGTTTACTCCTGAAGAGTCGTGAACAAGAATTACAGATGAGTGTGGGTGTTGTACGCACTTGGACGAATCAGGCCCTCCGTACGGGGATGACCACCGTGAACGTGTGAGAGTGGACACGCAAGCTTTCCACCACGATAAGGAACGACCATGTTAGTAAATTTGGTTTGATTTATTTATTTGATGGCAGGTCAACTCCTGGGTCACTTAATGCCGAAATTTTAATTTCTTGTTTAGATTTGGTAATTTTTTTTTCAAACGTGTATTACTGATCTTTTTTTTTTTTTACTATGAAAATGTTGGTAATTTTTTCTAATTTTTAAAAAAATATTTTTATGATTTGACCTCAGTTTGAGTGGGTTTCTATTTACCCATAGTTGGAACCCTAACAGGTGTTACCATCTAGGGTCATGGAGCATCTGCAAACAATAGCAGTTAAGAGGGGGTTCCACGCTCCTCAAAACCTCCCGATCAGAAGCCTTGCTGCCGGATGTAGTTTATCGTCATACCCAGGAGAAAATGACAAATGTGAAGAATTTAGATGTAAAAAAAACGAGCTTAATACAACATTTTATACAGTTACGTTGTTCAAAGTGCAGATTAGCAATGCAATGGTTAGAGGCTTGGAGCAAAAAATCATCTTGCTGCTGGATGTAGCTTATCGTCATACCCAGGACGACAAGGAGGGTGTAAAGTTTATAGATTATAGAAATATCTTTTCAGTGAAAATGTTTCATTTTTTTATATGATGTTAGTGAATATTTGCTTTTTTTTAGCAACATATGTCATACTTACATAAAACATTTACCAGCTGTCATAAAATCTAACAAGGAACAATTGATTTTATTTTTTGACTTATTAACAATCCGATTAAAACAAAGGAAGTTTTAAAAAGAAAAAAAATTGAGAAAACTGGTTTCATGTTCATAGGTTATAATTAGGAAGTGTTTCTTAATAAAAAAAAATGTGATTTCTTAAATCGATTAGCAGTTGTTATTGTCTATACGTTTCTGAGATTATTTTTTTATTTCTTATCATCACAAGGTTTTTCCAATGCATGGAACAGACTGTCGCCTCTGGGTGTTGACTTCAATGTTCACTTTTATATTTATATACAATCTGTCTTATATAAATATAGCATACCTTAGAACTATATCTTATTATATATATATATATATATATATATATATATATATATATATATATATATATATATATATATATATGTGTGTGTGTAAACAGATTTCTAGTACTGCCAAGTCTAATCAGACATTTGAGGAATAAAAAATATGGGATCATATTAAACATAAGATACAACAATATCCACGTTTAAAACATAAAATGTAAGGTACCTTTCGACCGACACATTTTCAAACACAATCGTTGGTAATCTAAAACGGAGTACTAACAAGAAATTTTTTTTATTAATACCGTAATAAAATAGGATGGTAACGGTTACATGATTTGAGGTAAAACAATTCCCCCACCCCCTTACCATCCTGTTTAATTACGGTATTAATAAAAATTTTATAGGGACACGAAAGATTAAATGTTAATCGAAATATGTTTTTTTAGAAATGTGTTATTATTCACGGATAAGAGATTTAGGAGCGTGCAGTCGCAACGCTAAGGTTGAATTTTTTTGAAAATTTAAAAGAGTGCGTTTTTTATTAATATGGCAATTTGAGATTTTTTAAGTCGACGAGGCATGTACTAAATTGTTCAATATTAAGTGAGTGTAGAGGAGTCTGCGTGTAAAACAAGTTGTAATGTGCTTAGATAATTATTTTTACGAATTTTGAGTGATCAGAATACAATCGCTTAATGGGCATTTATATATATATATATATATATATATATATATATATATATATATATATATTAAAAGCAGTGATTAAACGTAATTTTTTTAGTGGATACCCATATTTATTTGGGTAGATTTATTAAAGAGTATATTTATTCATTTTTTACAGCCTTTAATAATGGTGAAAACTTTTGAGAGATAAAGATGCGCTCTCAAATGCCTCTACACGATTATGGGCATTCACTATTATATATATATATATATATATATATATATATATATATATATATATATATATATATATATATATATATATATATATATAAACACTCTCCAATTTCGGTGGACTGAGTTCAAATCCAACAACACTAAACCTCATTGAGGAACAGGCAGACAGACACTCAATTGAGTCTAGACATTGGCAGTGACATTGGAGGTAACAGAAGGAATCTAATTTGATTCATAGGGGAGGCACGGTGGATAGCGTTTCGGATTGAGGAATCGGAGAGCCGAGTTCGAATTTCAGTCGGATCCATTACATTCACTTACGTGCTAATACCCATAGGAAAGGTATGAATCATCTTTTTCTTCTCCCAGCTATGGGTAAATAGCAAGACAGACTGGTTGGCAACTGGTCTAGGAGAAGGAAAAAATTTGAATTCAAATCCGGCCTGGAGAGGGTTGGACTCCTTCAGGCCATCTTGCCCAAGAAGCACCACTTCTACCGTGGCTTCAGTACACATTGTGCCCCTACGACCCTACCGGTCACGGGATAAAAAATTGATTTGTAGTTACTACTTATCCTCAGAAAGGCATTTTTCCTCACATACAGTTTTCATTTTCTTTCATTCTAAACTGAGGAAAAAGAAGCGAGAGGTTCTCGGCGAAACGCGTCGTTAATAAATTTTGCACTTTGTCTAATCATCTTTATTTGTCATTACATGCATAAATATATATGCCATTCGCAGACAGCACTCTTCAGAGCTACTAAGACAACTGAAAGTTTCAAATTCGGATTGAAACCCAACCGATTTGGTACCAATCAGAGTCTCTACCGCTGGACTATCTTCACTCGACAAAAAGCGCCAGCCAAATCTATCGTATTGTTTTTACAAATTTAAACAAACGACACACACACACACACACACACACACACACACACACACACACATATATATATATATGAGTCTGTTCATATCTGTCTATCTATTTTATGAGGGATGAAGTTAAAATTGATAAATATCTGTGTTTTTTGGCGGAATAAATTTATAAATTACTTAGTTTAGCTAAGTTAGACACAAGGTAACAAGTTTGGTGCCCCAGAGATAAAAAACAAAGAATTGCTCGTTAACCATTGCCCAACGCCGTATATTTCAATGTCCACACACACGCATATATATATATATATATATATATATATATATATATATATAGAAATTATTCACACAAAACTAATGCAAATAACTCTTTTCAATAGCATTTTCGATACAAATAACACATATATTTTCGTTGTCCTCTTATACTAAGAGAAAAAACAAAAAACAACATCTATTCTATACCTGAAGATGTAGGAACAGACAGCTATATATATAGAAATTTATATAAACAAGGATCAATTCATTCATAACGGATCAGGTTTTGTATACTATTTGAATTGTTTGCGACGATGGATGTCTCGCCATTTAAATCTAATTTGCAGTTTTTGTGTGGAATAATTTGTATTTGTAAATTGATTTGCATCGTTTATTGAATTAAAAACTGATCCAAGGGCGACTTTTAGATAATAAGTGCGACATTACTGTAATTATTGGAACAATATAGTTCATGCCACTTTGACAGAAAAATTTACAGTAAAAAATTGTTCATCACCATATTTGGTATGAACGCAAACACTTTAAAAATTTAAAATCAAACTCAGCGTTGCTTTGGCGCGTTCCAAAATAATAACTATTTTTTTCAGCATTTTCGATACAACAATATATATTTTTCGTTGTCCTCTTATTACTAAGAGAAAAAAAAAAACAACATCTATTCTATACCTGAAGATGTCTGTAGGAACAGACGAAAGCTTGTAGTAAAAATAACAACTAATACAAGAAATTTATATAAACAAGGATCAATTCATTCATAACGGATCTGGAGGTTTTTGTATACTATTTGAATTGTTTGCGATGATGGATGTCTCGCCATTTAAATCATTAACCTTTGCATTAGTTTTGTGTGAATAATTCATGTATTTAAAATTGATTGCACGTTTATTATATATATATATATATATATATATATATATATATTTGATTCCCCAAATGGAACAGATTCAACTACTTTAATTCAATTTAATTCAAATAATTATATTGAAAATTTTCCTCCCTTGTTTTAAAAAAAATGAGAACTCTTATGTAGCACAAGGAATCATATTTTTAAATAAATAATTATATTTAGGCTCTACTTTTGTATCAGGCAAAATTTTTTTAAATAATAAGAAAATACCTTTTGTATTATATACCTACCGAGTTCCTTCCTATTTTCTATATATTTTACACACACACACACACACACACACACACACACACACACACACACACATATATATATATATATATATATATATATATATATATATGAAGAAAATAGAAGTGATAGTTTTGCATTAAAGGAAAAAGATTAAAAGACATAAACAAGAGATCAGTTGTTAGATAAATTAATTTTTGCCGGCCTTGTGATCTACTTTGAAGGAAGGAAGGGAACAAGGAAGGAGAAAGCAGACATATTGAAAAAATGTTCATAGAAAAAAATATAAGAAAAAAATGTTTTATATTTTTTTATGTCTTCATTTTTTAATAGTATACAATTTGCCAAACATTTTTTAGAATCAAAAACAATTCATTTTGGTCTTTATTTAACATTAGTTTTTGCTCGACACCCATATATCGCTTGACCCACGCATCTCATTTCGCCAGCTAACTTCCTGTATTTTCCCCGCCACAGTCGAGCGTGACAGAGGCGGGAACGCCATTACATGTGGCACGCAGCATTCTCTTGTCTCTCATGCTACGCATCAGTGGATTGGATTTGTAAGCTGTTCAACAATAGACGATTTCTTTTCAACTCAATGAGTCTAGCGCCTCACCTGTGTGATCAGCTTGGCGTGACGCACGCCACTCGAGGCAAAGGAAGCCACGTAGAGAGCCAGCTTCAATTTATTAACAGGCATGCGAACACGTACACTTAAAGCAGTGCGTCATCCAATGTCGTAACCGACAAAGAAGCTCTATATTTTTTTTAACGTGTACCCTTACACACGACATACATATCCAGTCACATATTGATATTTAACAGTCGATGAGAAGAGGGAGACAGAATTATAATGTGAGTGACAGATGTCGTTCTAGATCTGAGCAATGAAGTAAACGTTGTTTGTGGGATCGCTTCTCCCCACCACACACCAAGAAAGGCTTTAGTGATAAACTGAATGGTCTTGTTTTTTAGAAAGATGCCAGAGTAGTAGCGAAGAAATATTCAAATATGTATAAAAAATAAAGCTGATAAAAGGGGAGTGTCTTGACCTTGTGTCAGACTAAGATAATATTGATAAATATGAAAAAGAAAGAAAGTCAATGATAGAGAGAAAGCAGAAATGCTAATCTCTCTGTATGTACTTTTCTGTTTATTTCAAAGTTATCTATCTATCTATCTATCTATCTATCTATCTCTTTCGGTCTGTTCATATCTATCTATCTATCTATCTATCTATCTATCTATCTATCTGATCTGTATATATTTATCTATATTTTATCTGACGGAATATTATAAATTACTAAATTTAGCCAAGTTAGGCTCAAGTTCACAATTATGGTACCCCAGAGATCATCAGGCTTCCTATTCGACCGGAATAAACAAACAGGATAACCCATTACCCAACGCTAAGGTCCAGATATTTAAATATATATTTGACATATTTGACATACACACACACACATACACAGACAAGACATATATATATATATATATATATATATATATATAGAGTTTATTATAAAAATCCCTCCAACTCATACTCACTACTTTTTTGGTCGACAGCGAAACAAGTTGTTATTAGTATCTGTCTATATTTCTGAGATGAGGTATTATGTACACTATTTACATTATTCGGACTATTGTCCTCATCTTTGTTGCCATATTTATTGCAACATTTCGGCCTTTCAGTATCTGTTTATATTTCTGAGATGATGCTATTATGTACACTATTTATTATTCGGACTATTGAACCTCATCTTTGTTGCCATATTTATTGCAACATTTCCAGCCTTTCAGTATCTGTCTAGATTTCTGAGATGAGGTATTATGTAATACTATTTACATTATTCGGACCTGTGTCCTCATCTTTGTTGCAATATTTATCACAACGTTTCGCCGTTGTACGCTCCGGTCTTCTTCAGGTGGTTGGAATGTTGGGTGAACCATTTATTTCGCTCACTGGGGTGAATATAGTTCACGTCCTATGTTTAATGGATGTCATTTTTATCAGTTATCTCTTCTAATTCCCCTCTCCAAGTTCTCCATGCCTTAACCTGGTATTGAACTCTTTGGGTCCTGTCACTGGATCTAACCAACGCCTTTATCCACTGTTTCTGTCTGTTATTACTGTGGTTAGCTGACCCTAGCGGAGAGGACCGCAAAGGAAGGACGTTTTCTTTAGCAACCCGGTCGTTCACCAATTATCTCGACCTTGGTCTTTTCTGTCGAATTCATTTTCGTTAATTTGTTCACCTACACTCTTGTATATTATAGATGTTAAATATAATAACAGAATAGTCAAATTCTAATACTAAATTCCAATCCAATTGTCTATATAGACATTAGCGTGATATACAGTGTGTTTCAGAAAAATGACACTGAGATCTACAATTCATTCAGGCCTTAAAAGTGAAAGAGCAAACAATTCTGTGTTGATATGCAACAGAAAATTGAAGACGAGTTTGAGGAACGTTTTTAGTGATGAGTCGAGATTTCACACGAATGGCAAAGTCAACAAGCATAAATTTCACATTTGGAACGAAGAAAATCCCCATGCCAGGAGCAGATGAGTGAAGCAGTCGATGCGCATACTGAAAACTTGTGAATCGTTTCATGAAATCCACTAACTTTTGAATTTCACATACAAATCTTGATGAATAAATCTTTTGTTCATCAATAATCCTTCAATATCTCTGTATATTTCAGAGGTAAGGGATTGTATAGTGGACTGGTGTGTGTTTACGTGTTGTTGGGTTAGAAACACGTGCTGTTTATTTCTGCTAGAAGCTCCAAACTACAAGAAAATGGCGGATTTAGAAATTTGAATCCACTATAAAGAAATCTAAAGAAAACAAACAAGACCGATATATATATATATATATATATATATATATATATATATATATATATATATACAAACAAATATATGTATTAAACAACAAAATATAAGTGACAAAGACATCAACATTTGTGTTTGTGTGTGAACGTAAAGAGTTTGTATGTTGGTGAATGTTCGTACGTACGTGTGTGTGTATCATGTTCACGGCGTTTTCCCGCAAGTGGGAAAACGCTTATGTTTTGCGAGAGCTTACATTGTAGTCGCTGAAATGACGAAGTGAAAAAGAGGACGAGGCGATAAGTCGCCCAGTATTTATAATGTAGGGAGAGTGACTCCTAGTGAATATTTGGACAACTAAGGAGGAGATAACTCCGACAATTGTAATTATTCGCACGATTTACATTGTTCAGACTCTTTATAGATTAACTTTTACTGAAATAAAAATTGCTTTGTAGTAATTTAAGAAAATTTATAATTATTCTGACATTAAAACAACAAATTTATAATTAACAACGTATTTGACATACCCAAAATGATCGCCTTTATGTTCAGTAAAACGCTGAACCCGATAAGCAGCACTTCTACAAGTCATTTTCATTTAATTTAAAGTTATCAGAAATTTCTTGTTTTTAATTCTGGTATTGTTTTTCTATTGGTGTCTGTAAACAAAAACTTTCAGTTCAACCTCTCTCTCTCTCACAGGCATGATTTGACAAACCTCTCACACTACTACATCGCTACTAGGGAAAGTCCTTAGTTCTGCTAGGTTTAACCCTCACGGCTAGGACACGCCATGCCACTTACATAGTAGCAAATCACCCACTTTTCCTCCATATTCCATCCGCAAGAAGTAAGTTCCACTCGAACAGCTTCTTCCCGCAAACCGGTGCCCTGTGAAACCGACTCCCAAGGAGATGTTTCCCCGTTCGCTATAATGTTAACTTGATCATGTCTAGAGTTAACCGTTATCTTTCCTTTCTATCCTGTTAAACTAGTAAACTACCCGTTAAAGTAACCCTCTACCTGGAGTGGCCGCCGGGCCTTGTACAGAAACGAACTTTACTGTGAAAATTAAAAAAAAAAAACATAAAAAAGCCCGGTAGTGTGAGGTCTGGTGACCTTGATGCACTTAATTGATCAACATCATCCTATTCACCTCTTGGTCAATACATATATATATATTAAGACATTTTATGTTTATACATTCTTTTATAGATACAAATATTTAAGTAAATGCTCTGTTTATAATAAACAGTATTAAACAACATTTACCGGCCTGAATGTCCGAGAAATCTTCATAGAAAATATTCATTCCGACAGGAATCGAACCTGTATTCTATACGAAACAATCATTTAACCTGATGTGCCTTAACCGATCGAGCCACAGAGGATCATTCGATTATCGAGGTCGATTTTACTGCTTTTAAACTTCAATCTTCCACGAATCTCTCACGTTCATTCATATCTGCTCATGGCGTATCCAAATGTAAACAAATGACCTCACACATTATGAAATGGACAAAGTCCGACAATTATTTTAAGACATTTTTATGTTTATACATTCTTTTTATAGATAAAAAATATAAACATAAAAATAAAATAATTGTCGGACTTTATCCCATTTCCTCATATATATATATATTCATATATATATATATATATATATATATATATATATATATATATATATATATATATATATATATAGTTGCATACACCTGCTGTTATATATAAAAAGGAAATGTTTTACGACCTAAAGTATATATGTTTCCAGAGGAATTCCTAAAAGGATGGCGAGTTACAAAAAATGGATAAATTTTGTCGGCTCTGAATTGAAACAAACAATAAAACATGTCGGCATAAATTTGTTAAATTTCAGGTCAGATACTTTATCGAAGTGCAGATATATCGTTGTTGGAAATATTGCTGGCGAGTTTTTGTGTCAGAGGATGTCATTTATAATCCATACGTGAATTGTTTAATATTTACGACCTAAACTTTTGTTATTTTTTTAAAACCGACATTTAATAATCCCACTTTTCGCCCTGGCTAAAGTTGAGACGAGCTATTCATTATAAATAACTCAATTTTACATATATATATATATATATATATATATATATATATATAGATAGATAGATAGATAGATAGATAGATAGATGAATTGTGATTGAAAAGTAACTCCCTATGTTATGTATGATGTAAAACTATAATTTTTACAAGACAGGAGAGTTCATCATACATAAAATATCGAATCACTTTTCAATCAACCTGTTTATATATATATATATATATATATATATATATATATATATAAAAAGTGAACATTGAAAAACATAGAGGCGACAGGCTGTTTCGTGCTAGACGCAATCGTCAGGGTGACCGTTACTCAAATATTTACATCTCAAATGATAAGCATTAGTTCTGTTTCATCTTCAAGTGAATTTTAGTTTCAAATGATATAATTTTGCATCTCAAATGATAAAACCTTTTTTGAAACACCCTGTATATATATATATATATATATATATATATATATATATGTACTCATCTTTAATACATATACGAAAGTGATATAACCAATTACACGTACTGTGATTGTTATGAAGGGTTAAGATTTTTAGTGATCAGAAAAGCACCCTCTCGGGGTTTATATGCCCAAAGGCGGAAGATGCACTCGAATGCAACTTTGTTTTATAACGTTGGAATCCGACTGGCATTCGATCGCGCATACATGGAATGTCAGGTCTTCGCTGTAAACGTCCGAACTGTTGAAACTAAGGAACGTAGCTCTTGAGAACAATTGCCATGGAAATAGCGATAGAGTAGCGAGTACTGAAAGGCTTGCGATGTTTCGCCTGCGGGAAAAGAGATTCTAAAATGATTGATCACACGCAGGGCCACCTAGATGCTTTTCGACTCAACTGATGTCATCAGTTCTCAATCAGGCATCTATGCAGACGAATCTATTATTTACTCCTGTCTCAATAGTAAATCAATATTAAATCCAGCCATACCCACAAAGCTGACCTGGCCGTTAGTCTCGAGAAGGACTTCCTATCTATGCTTGACAATATCATGGACTTCCCGACAGTGGAACTCCCTTCCTCTTACTTCCTTTCCTGAGAGATTCAAATATACAAATGTAATGTCAATCGGGCGGCACGTTGGAGTAATGGATAGCAGCTTGAATGGAGGAATCGGAGAGCCGAGTTCGAATTCCAGTCGAACCCATTACATTCACTTACGTGCTGATACCCTTGGAAATGGTATGAATCCTTTTCTCCCCCCCCCACAAGCTATGGGTAAATAGCCAAACAGACCGAGTTCTATAGATAGCTTGGATGACAACTGGTCTACCGAAGAAAGAAATGGCAACCTACTACGGGGAAAAAAATCTGCCCCGTCAGTCATGTATCGAAAGATACATGATCGCCTAAGCGTGTATCACGCATGGCACATAACTGACTGAATGTCAATCGACATCTTCTAATACCTTGATCCTAATCCACGTCCTTCTCTATATCCTTTCCTCAAACATTCCTATTTACTCTGTAACCCCTTGCGTGTTAGTGGCACTCTAGTCTTGCTTGGGGTGGAATGCTTAAATAAAGACATTTTGTGTAACGTTCCATTATAACGGTTCTGTAATCTTTACAGTAGCCTAAAACTTCGAGAGATGTTCCTGCAATAAGTATGACCTAAATCTAATGGCCAGCAAAATTGTCGGACTAAATAAAATACAACTGAATAGTGAGTTCGATCCTCACTAGATGCCTCATACTTTCGGCCTTGTGCCACATCTTAGCTACGCTTAGAAAACGGACACTTCGCCGCGGTATAATGGCTAGCAATCATGTCTTTCTGGATCAATTGCGACTGAAGAGTGAGTTCGATCTTCACTGGATGCCCATACTTTCGGCCTTGTGCCACATCTAAACTACGCTTTGAGAATCATTTGGGTACTTCGACATGGTGTAATGGTTAACAAGCTTGTCTCGCTAGATCGATTACGATTGAATAATGAGTTCGATCTTCACTGGGTGCCCCATACTTTCGGCCTTGTGCGACATCTAAACTACGCTTTGAGAATCATTTGAGTAATTCGACATGGTGTAATGGTTAACAAGCTTGTCTCCTTTAGATCGATTACGATTGAATAATGAGTTCGATCTTCACTGGGTGCCCCATACTTTCGGCCTTGTGCCACATCTAAACTACGCTTTGAGAATCAGCATAAGGACAATCGCAGAACAATGTATCATGTCTCTCAAATTAGATATATTATTTATTGTAGTTAATAGCCTACTATTTTTGGGTCGTGTTTGATACCGCCACGTGTGCGTATATATATATATATATATATATATTATCCCATAATAAACATGTTTTGGTTGGTTAACTGTTTTATAAATTATTTATGATTGTTTTATATTATTTGTGCAATATTCGAAATTCTTTCCGTGTTATTCTGGTTATTGCGTTTCTAATTATATGATTCTAGTAAAGCCTGCCTCGGCCGATTTCCCTTCTTCTCCTTTACGAAGGCCAACCGCTGTGAATATTTATTTAAATATTTACATATTTAGGTGGATGATTCCATTTAGGGAATTGGCTTAACGGTTATCAACTCTTTTGCGTTAATGTCTTTCTGGAAGTCATAAATCCAACAGACCTTCCGTTCGCCCTCTTCCCCAATCACTCGGCATTGCTGATCTGTTGCCCTGGAAAACAGAGAAAAGAATTATCGACGGACGCGCGCTCCGTGCTATGATTAACTACTAGATATTTAATAGCAGATGTCACTATTACTCCGGAATAGACAGATATCATTATTTCACATCCGTATATGCACATGGATGGACGGTGGAGTAATGGATGGCAGCTCGGATTGAGAATCGGAGGCTGAGTTCGAATTAACAGTCAATTCGATTGCATTCATTAAAGAAAATATTCTTCTCCCCCGCCATGAATAGTTACGGGTAGATAGAAGGACATACTAACAAGTATAACCTTGTCAATAACTGGTCTACCGCAGAAAGAAATGACAACCTACTGCGGGGAAAAAATCTGCCTCGTCAGTTATGTACCGTCTTATTTACCTTTTCAATTTTCAAAATAATCAACCAGTTCCTTTTTCGAGATAGCAAAATTTCAAAATGTTTGTTGATTGGAAAAAAATATCTTCGCGTTGGTTTAAATTTCTAAAGAAGCTATATAATCCATTTCTGTGTTGAAACACGGGAATGGATTATATAGCTTCTTTGGAGAGCTCTCTTCTTGGCAATGTACTTCCTTTAAACTGACAGTTCTTCTTTTGGGACCGTCATTTCCTTCAACTGATAGCTTTTTTGTTGTAAGCGTAATTTCTTTCAACTGATAGCTTTTTTGTTGGAACCATTTTTCCTTTCAACTGACAGTTATTCTTTTGAGAACCGTTTTTACTTTCAACTGACACTTCTCTTGGAACTGTGTTTCTTTCAATTGACGGTTCTATTGTTGGAATGCAGTCTCCTTTCAACTGACAGTTCTCTTGCTTATGCTGTTTCTTTTCAATTGACTAACCTCTTGTTAGAACCTTTTTTCCCTTTCAGTTAGCCAAGACCGACAGTTCGCCAACATCTGATATTCTCTCTTTTAACCACTGACTAACTTGTATATTTTGATTTTGTTCTCAAATGTAAATTATAAGGTAATTCTATAATTTTTCCTTAATAGTGTGCTTCCGTAATTTTTCTTCGATTTGTTTTGGCAAAAAAATACGCCATTAATTTAAATAATTGAATGTAATTCGTTTGAGTCTTATTTCCTGATGTCCGAAGGTTGAACTATTGACCGAAAATTGATTTTTCTCATAAAAGCCACGCGTTTATATGACGCGAATTAAAACGAAAATCGAAATACGATGATTCCATAATTTTTGGTGCTGCATGCATGATCACGTTGATCTCTACGTACATACACATCTACATGCCTATATGCAGTCAAATAGACCGACTTCTACACGTATATTCAGATATAAGTGTTTATGTACATATGCTAACGTACATATGTATGGAGACAAACGAATTGTAAGGAATCATATGACTTCAGCTCCTTTTATCACTTGGCCAAAAACAGTCAATAAAATTCAGCCTTCGTTTCATGTAAGAGGTCGAGGCAAACCCGGTTAGTTTTTGCTTATCTTATGTCTTATCGATAGTGTAGTCTTCTGCGCAAGGAACTTTAGATCAGAGTTACAATGAAACTGATGTTACCATTGGGGAGGGTGAGGTGGAGACGAACAAAGCAATGATGTGTTATTCGTCACGTCCGATCAGAATGACGCTTATATATCTTTTTAGGCATGAGTCTTTTTTTTCTTTTCTTTTACTTAAATATATTTATATATATATATATATATATATATATATATATATATATATATATATATATATATATATAATTTGGTTTTTTGAGTCTGCATCATTTTATATTTTTTTGATTCGTGACTAGAAAAATAGCATCTTATTTGTTGAATATGCAAGTAGAAAACACATTCAGTGAGTTCATAGATAGGGAGATATATATATATATATATATATATATATATATATATATATATATATATATATATATGTGTGTGTGTGTGTGTGTGTGTACATATACACGAACACAAACACATTTTGCATATAGTATACTTGTTAAAAAAGTTATAATAGGATCTAGTAACCTTACATATATATGCATTTATATGCTTAAGGACGTAATATATGTGTATTTATTAATATATATATATATATATATATATATATATATATATATATATATATATATATATATATATATATATGTATATGTCAATATGTGTGTGTGTGCGTGCATATTTTATTCATTTTTAATTATTGTATATTCTACAGGTGGTTATCATAACAGATGAAGTTTAAATAACATTAAATAATATATATATATATATATATAAAAAAAAGCTTAAACACTAATATTCCATGGTCATAATTTATTCCATTGGAATCGTAAATTTACGATTCCAATGGAATAAATATGACCATAGAATATTATTGTTTAAACCATCCCTATCCTTATTCTGTCCTAGACATTGAGTTCTACCTGGATTCTTCCTCTTGAAAAAAATTTTCTTCTGAAAATATACATGTATAGGTATTTATATATTTTGCATATGTATGTATATTTTCCACTAATATCTCTCTCTCTCTCTCTCTCTCTCTATATATATATATATATATATATATATATATATATATATATATATATATATGTATGTTATGCAGCGACAATATCTGTCTATCTATGTATCTATCTATTTATCTATAGTAAATAGTTTTATATCTACATACGCTCTATTACAGATAATGGGAAATTGTTCTCCATTCACATATAGCATTTTAAACACTATAATTATATATATATATATATATATATATATATATATATATATATATATATATATGGGTGTGGGTGTGTGTGTGTGTGTGTGTGTGCGTGTGTGTGTGTGCGTATATGTATGAGATAGACAGAGTTTGAGAGTTTGTGGTGTGCGTTTGAATATATACATATCTTTGAGTATATTACTTATGTGCCACAGAGGAAGCTTATGAAATCACTTCCTTGCAAGTTGAGGTCTGCCTTGAAAAAAATCCATAAAGTCGGCACTTTCTTCTAATCTGATTTCCTTTCACCTCCAACCAACTCTTGGAAAGCCAACCTACGATAGAGAATGAATGACCGGAGCAGTTTTTTTTAATCATTTCACCCCAAGCAAGACGGGAATACCACGAATACGCTGGAGTTTACAGGGAGTGAAAGTGAGAGAAAAGTCTGGGTATAGGCGGATTGGGCAAAGGATAAAAGCTAAACGGGGTTCAAGACAACAGAAAATGGCGATTGACGTTGTATTTAAAATCATTGAAGATTGTAGTTTTCAGGGAAGCAAGTAAACGGGAGGGGGTTCCATTGCCAGGAATTGCAAGAAAGAAACTGTTGTAGGAGTGGCACTTACATTTAACTATTTTAATGCTAAAAAGGTGGGACCTAAATGCCAATCTAGTAGCACGCTTTAATTCACTTAGTTGAGCACTAGGGAGGAAAACGCTCGTCAGAGCAGTTTCCACGAAAATATTTGTAGAAAAGACAGAGGGAAGCCAAGTCAGGTCAGTGAGTAAGTGACTGAAGTTGAGAAGCCAAGTCAGGATCGATTACATTGCAAATTCTTCTTTGGGTTTTGTTAAAGATCTCGAGGTGAATAGCAGGATCACCAGACCTGATATGGTAACAGGATTCAATCCACGTTTTCGGTGAAACCGGAAGCTGCACTTTAGCGGTGAATTTAGTCATCAACGCCATCGTCATAAAAGAAGCGATCAGCAAAGAAAAAAATTTAAATTCTTGGAGACGAGATAAAGCCGACGAAAAAATTCCTTGGTAGAAGTTTTTGTAAATCTCACATCTATACTTCTAATTCCTTTTCGCACTAAATGGATGGAACTTGTTTTTGAAGACTTCTCTATCTACAAATATTTTAGCTGCGCTAGCCATGTAAAAGAAGAATGTAACTTTTTGATTCAGCTTATGTCACGTGGGTCACAAGACCTCTGCAGCGGGTCGAAACCAATATCGCCGTTTTCCCATTGGGTAAAAAATGCCCTCACTAGGAGAGATGTATAGAATCAATTTCCGGCTTGCAGTTTTTCGTTGGTAAATACCCATTTCTCGACGTTTTCCCGTTGGAAATTATGTCTTCACCAGAGACAGAGAAGATAAATCCGGCCTGCTCGAATTTACGTGGACAAATATAAATATGGCTTCTCTAGAAACAGACAATTCCTCTAGCATCTCGAATTCCAGTTAGGAAATATACCAAATAAAACCCGTTATCTTCTCCTCATTTTCAAATTGGTTGTTGTTGTATCCAGGTGTTATAACTTTTCTATGCGGGGCAATTGTAAGTATTTGCATATAATTTTTGTTCATGACCTAGTAGTATAAAAATATCTTTGAAAACAAAGCATGTTTGTCATTTTTTGTAATTTCTAAGTAATTAATAGATTTTTATTTATAATCTGACATTATCGCTTATTGCTAAACACGTTATATTTAGCTGATACACGTGTTTATGTAAGACATCTCTGGTTTTAAATTGACTTTCTTCCAGCCTTTAACAAAGAAAATAAACTGTTTTACAGGTTTCGAATGTAGGAGAAAGCATCATATAGCCCGGTGTGCGTTTAGAGCCCCCCCCCCCATCATTAAAAGGCGAAGGGTTGCTCAATGACATTTATAAAGGAAAGCAGATCTGCTAACTTTATTTTCGTATCCGAAACATAAAGTAATTTCCAAGAAATTGATTGATTTAATTAATAATCCGTGATCATATCTTATAACGATTATGGTACATTATATTGCTTAAAAAAATGTTGGATTTAATCCAACAGGAAAGAGAGCTAAAACGCCCCCCTTCCCAAATTTATAGAGAAAACACAGAGATGCATGCTGGGATTTATTTCCTAGCCAATAAGGTTAGGCTACTTCTCGATCGCGGACTTAGTTCTGTTTTTTTTTTTTTTTTTTTTTTTTTTTTAATCCGAACGCTGCGATCGCTTGTCTGTATCCCCTATTGTATGTTGACACCGTACTTAGTTTGTGAACGTTTTTGCATTTATTACTGTTATTTTGCCTTGCATATATTTTTTTGCTTGGTGAATATTATTTTTGCCCTCTTCGTTTTCTTTTCTTTTTCTTGTTATTGTTTATTGCAAACCGTTGTCAATTCTGCTTGTTGGTCAGTTCTGTCAATTACATTCAACCATGGGCAATTAATCCACTTGAACATGTATATCCATTAAACAGAACGTTTACAATATAAAAATATATCTCCATATGTATTATAAAAACAATACTTTCGCCTCCCTCTGTCTTTTTTTACAAATACTTTCATGGTAACTACTCCGATGAGCTGCTTTCGCTGGTTCCCAGACTTCATGAATTTAAGCGTTCTGCTAGGCTGTCATCTCGCTCATACCCTTTCACTGTCGAAATTGTTAAATGTAGCCCTCTCTTCTACTGCAATAGTTTCATGTCTCGCACCTATCGCCTGTGGAAAACCCCACTTTTCCTGTTTCCCTGATAGCTATACTCTCCAACAATTCAAATGTAATGTCAATCGACGTCTCCAGATGCCTTGATCTATCAATCCTATTTGCTTTCGCTCCAACTCTTTGTAACCCCGTGCGTGCTAGTGGCGTCCAGCCTTGCTTGGGGTGAAACCCTTAAAAAAATATCAAAGATTGCAGTTTTAATTAAAGGACTAAATAATTTATAAAAGGCAAAATGCATTGAAAGTGGACTAATTTCTGAGTTTTCAACGGTTAATTTAAATTAGGTTCATACAAAATATCTCCTTTCCTAACACAACTACTGCTACTACAATATTTAAACATGGCTACTGCTACTTCTTTCTTTTTTGTGCCATGTCCTTTCAGAACGTAGACGATCATGGCTCTCCACCCCCTCTATCCCTTGCAGCTCTCCACAAGTTCCTTCCCTCTGTCACCTTCCACAAACCACGTTCTGTCATCCAATTGCTTAAGTCCGCCAGGTATGTCACGCGCTATTTTCCCTTGTCGCTCTTTCCCTCTATTCGACCTGTGAGTATTAGATTCTCCAGGCCATCCTTCCTCATTATGTGTTCAGAAACTTTAGCTGCCTCTTCCTGATATTAAGTATAAGGATCCTCCTTATTTGCAATCTCTCCAAGACCTCATCGTTCCTCACACGCTCGGTCCATGATATCCTTAGCATCCTTCTGTAGAACCACATCTCCGTCGCCTCGAGTCTCTTCTTTATCTTTGAGGAAATTGTCCAACATTTGAAGGACAGATGTCACGTAACGGCTCAGTATTCTTTTCTTTGTTACCAAAGAAATCCTCCCAAAAATAACAGCAATAGAAATTAAAAAAAGCAGGAAAAAGATGAATGAGGTCGACTAGTTAATTCCTCTAGATTATTATATTTCTTCCCGCCTCCGTTTTACATCTGACTTCATCGATAAAACCATTATTAGAAGAAGTTCAAAAGAACGAAACGCGTAACACAGGAGATTTTTTCATTTTATCATTGTTACCCATTAAACTTATTCATCTTGGAATTTTGTAGCCATTCTGTATTCATTTAGGTATGTGTACACCTGCGTATGTATTATAACAATTTCATAGCTAAATAAATCAGAAGCAGGTGTTCGCAAAACAAGCTACAGTACTCATTTGGTGTTCAGTATTAAACAAGAAAAATAAGAGACTCGAGTAAAAGTGAACACAAATATGATTGTCTATTTCTCCATTAATCTGCCTATACAATGGGGGTGCTGAAAAACTTTCACCCTTAGTCACTTCCCTAAAGCAGTAATCTCAAGCTTGGTCAATGAAATACTAATTTAATGCAGTGTGTGAGGCTGAGAAAAAAATCAGGAAAGTTTCATATTTACACAAGGTTATACACAAGATAAGAGATGTATATTATTGTATAAAATCTAGTATATATCTATATAGAATGACGTCACACACACACACACACACACACACACACACACACACACACACACACACACACACACACATATATATATATACTGTGAAACAAAGAAAAGTAGCATGACATAATTCACTCAACCAGAAATTTGGAAACGGCATGCTGTTCTGGTTGACATTCGCGCTGGAAGCTCCAATACGGACATTTCACAGTGTTTGGGCGTCAATCTGGGGACAGTGCAGAGGATTCGGAAAGAGTTGGATGAGTCTAATGGTGATTACGAAGGTTTTTCACCAGTGATGGCGACGTTATACTTACATTCATCTTCTCACAGGGCCACAAACTCAACACGTAGCATTACTGTGTCAAGAGAATGGCTGCTGGAAGACGCTATGTCTAGCAACATGATTCTGCACAATGCTACACGAGCAGGAGAACCCAATCATGGCTGTCAGACAATTTCTGCGACCCCACCACCCCTTACATCTGGCCACCTAACTCTCCAAATCATTGATTATTATGTGCGGGGCGCAGTTGATTGAGAGACAAGCAAAACTTTTTGTAACACACAAAAATGAACTGAAGGCAAAGATTATGGCAGCATTCACCAACTAAAACAAGCACACGATCCAGAAGAGATGCAGGAGATTCCGAAGTCATCTGGAGGTTGTGTTTGAAGCCAATGGAGATTTTATTGAATAAATTTACTCTTTAGTATTTCAAGATATTTTTGTGTAATTTTGGTAAATATATTTGTTAAAATGAGATGTCAGTGTTATTTTAATTTTTGAGTCATTTAGACGACAGTTTATCCATCGCAGCCTTATGTATAAATATATATATATATGTGTGTGTGTGTGTGTGTGTGTGAGAGAGAGAGAGTGTGTGTGTGAGTGTGCGTGTGTGTGTGCGCGAAAATATATATAGAAAATAGGAAAGAACTCGTTAGGTAAATAATCCAAATTTCTTTAGTATTTTTGTTATTATTTTTAAAAAAAAAACAGTGCTCGATACAAAAGTAGAGCCTGAATAAAATTATTTATTTAAAAATATGATTCCATCGCTACATAAGAGTTCTCATGTTTCAAAACAGGAGCCGAAAACTTCAATATAATTATTTGAATTAAATTGAATTAAAGTACCAAGCTCTGTTCCATCTTCAAGCTAAATCTTTTTTGGAATAACTAATTCTTGAAATTTACGCGTTTTTATAAGCATATTCATTATTAAAATTAAAATTACTATGGTAACGGCTAGAGCAATTATTTTAAAAATAGGGGGCGTAAGGGTTAATAATTTGTATCAATACCTCAGTTACATTCAAAGAGGTCAAGTCAGGGTAAGGTTGGGGTGTCTAAATTCAAAGCGGAAGATGACATCGTCTAGTTTGGGTTAAGTGTCTATGGAGATTTATTTGTTTTTTTATTTTATTTTATTTTTTTTCCCCTGAAAGGGTTTTGTGTATATAAAAAAAAACTGTCATAAGTCGCTAACATTTATTTTTTTGACGACTTCATAAAGGATTTCTTTTTTTGGTGGGTAGGGCTTTTAAACTTTTTATTTAGACTATGGAGTTTAAAATTTGTATTCATTATTTTATTGTTTTTTTTTAATGCCAATTATTCAATGCGAAAATTTGATGATGTCGGCAAAAAACTGTTAACTCATGGCTATTGTTTAATAAATTTTCATTATTTAGAAACTTGATAATGTTTAGTTTTTTATGTAGGCATAAAGTGCACGGGTTATCCCAAGTTTTACAAGTTCTAGTTTTGTTTATAATTTTACATTTTAATTTTGGTGTTTTATTCATTTCCTCCGTTCAACCAAATGGTTAGTATTAAGCTAGGACATAATTTTCTAGCTTTAATTGAAAAACAATTTCCTACAAATAGTAGACTTAGTAAAATATTTAATAAAAACACTTTAAAATTAAGTTACAGTTGCACTGAAAATCTAGAAAGTATAAAAAAAAAACACACAATAATAAAATCCTGAATACACACACAAACATACACATACGAAGAAGAAAAATCTACTTATGACCAATAAAAATATTTTTTAACTGAGAAAATAATAAAATAAATAAATAAATAGAAAAATAAATAAATAAATAAATAGAAAAATAAATAAATAAATAGAAAAATAAATAAATTGCTTATTCTTCCTGATGAGTGGCCCGAACACAAATGTTCGTCTACGAAAATCTGTCGACGGAGTGCTGAATATAAACATCAATAAGCAGTGAAAATTTTATATTTCTATTAATCCTATATATATATATATATATATATATATATATATATATATATATATATATATGGGTGTGTGTGTGTGTGTGTGTGTGTGAACAATTCTCACGCCATATGTTATGTGTTTTGCTCAGTTATTTATATATTATACAAGTCAGTGATACATTGTGGGTAGTCTATTGTATTTTTCCGACAGTTGATTTAGTGCGTTGTAACGTTTATGTTTCAAATTATTCATTATTCGTTATATTAGGCTATTGGGTGGAAATAATTGTAGATCCGGATGCAGTCGAGCAAAAATACAGCATATATAGCCTGACGTTTGTGTATACGTATGAAACAGGCTGTTGCCGCTTGTATTAACATCAATGTCTACTTTTATATTTACATTCGCTCTATCCCTGATATTGAGCACTTTCACCCATAAATATAGTATCTATGAAAACTATATTATGTATATACCTGTGTGTACGTGTGCGTGTGTATGCGTGTGTATATATATATATCTTTATATATATATATATATATATATATATATATATATATATATATGGATATTTTTAATCCAACATTTTTGTATTACTCTAAATGTTATTTTTAATGGATCCCCGTATTCGAGTAGAGAGTCTCGTTTCTGGACGATGTTTATTTCGTCTACTGACCTACTAATTCGAGAGAACATAAGAAAGAATATGTTCCCACCAGCAGGATTCGAAACTATGTCTCCCATCGTCGGAGGAACCACCGTCAGTTGATCATTTTCTGTTGCTACTTACGATTTTTGCTCGGTGTTGTAGGCATCGAACGATCCCATTCTTCACACTGTATGGATGGTGGGAAGTGAAGTTGAGGCATTGTTCGGTGAACGTTGGCTTGTGATATCCGGATATCTTGAGCCTATTATCTGTATGAGTTATAAGTACATTTAGAAAGTCTAGCTGCTTATTATTTTCTTCTTCCAGTGGGAACTGGATCGAAAGTCTTAGTGAATTCATATAGCCAAGCTTTGTACAGATTTCTGGTGAGGCCAGAGTATGCAATTTTCATTTAGGTATCTCAGCTATACTACTGACTTTAGTGGTGGCGTTCTTAAAGCCATGTGCTGGAAGTATTTCATGTATATATTTGCGATTACTGGTGATAGTGGCGAACCCATAGCCAAGCCTTCCTTCTGTTGATATATACCAGACTCAGTTGGAAGAATGTTGTCAATATACAGAACGTCAAACTTTCCATCAGATTATCTATTGGAATGTTAGTAGGTACTGGCAAGAAGGAATCTGGTTCCAACCCTTTCGAGCAACTGTCAGGACCTCACCTGTTGTATGTCTGTTGAACAGGCTCACCACCTCAAGGCCTAACACAAGATTTCCACAAAATGTCCTTTATGGTCGAGCTGTAAAGCACCCCGAATAAGACATGCCCCCCTACATAGGAGGACGCAGTTTTGATGCATGCGGCCAAACGCATTTTATTTAATACGATTTCTCGAATTCGCAGGCTAATAGATATATTGCACAATCTTTAAAATAAAATGGACCGTCAGTTTCAGATCTATAGTAACATTTGAATTAACGTATATATATATATATATATATATATATATATATATATATATATGAATAAATGCGAAATTGGAAGTCAATTCTTCCAGGAATTCCGAGGTTAAATGGTTCAAACTCTACTTTATAGTAATTTGGTATTTAATCGCCCCCCCAACTAAATCGTGTTGTGACACAAGGTCAGTTTAAGGTGGAGAGTCCGAGCGCGTACACCCGTGTTAGGAACAAAAATTTATCGAGGCCCCTCAACCGTCGGTTGCACTGGCCTCGGCGCGAGCACCGATCTCTCTCTCTAGTGCAATGAAAGGCCTCGGCCTCGGGTAGCAGTTCTCCAGGGCTGGGCAATTATCCGTATAATTTTACCTCAGTTGCGACTCTGTCCTTCGACGGGGCCGACCCCGAGCGCTCAAAGACAGAGAGTCGCAACTGAGAGATGATAAATAAACGTGTTAGAAACTACCTTATAGTAATTTGGTATTTAATCGACACCCCCACCGGCCACGAAGTCGCCTTGTGACACAATGTCGGTTTAAAGTGGGGAGCCTGAGCGCGTACACCCGGGCTAGGAACAAAAATTCCCTAAACCCCTGCAACCGTCAGGTGCGCTGGTCTCGGTGCGAGCACCGAACCTTCTCCCAGGCAGTTGTTCCCCATGGCAGGACAACTCTCAGTATAATTTTCATCAGTTGTGACTCTGTCCTTCCACACAGCCACCCCTGAGCGTATTCTGCCCAAAGACAAAGACGCAACTGAGAGATGATAATAAACATATTACAAACTACTCGATAGTAATTTGTATTTGGTCAAACCCCCACGAAGTCAGGTTGTGACACAAGGACGGTTTAATGTGGGGAGCGCTAGGAACAAAAATTGCCCGAGCCCTGGCAACGTTGTCTGTCCTCCTCATCCACATAATCTTCACTTTTTACCACCAAATTTATTATTCATATTTCACGCATCATTCATTATAACCATTTTAACTGTAACTCACTACATTGAAAGGCTCTCGTGCCTTGTACTTGATAAACATTAATGTAGAACAATCACGTTGTGAAGATAAACACACAGTTGCGGAACAAGCTGAGTGAATGGACACTCCATCTTGAGAAAGAGAGTCATTTATGGTTGCCATGGAATATCTCATTATGCTAAAGTGGGATAGTCCATTGCTTGGGCTGTGATTGGCTGCTGGTACAGTGAGTGGAGGTATTTCTGTATAAATACCAGCTTGATTCCAGTCAGTTTGCAGGGTTTGTATTAAGTTAAACTTGCTTTATTTTTGTCTGCCAGCTGGACGCTAACTGGGACCCTTACGCCGGTAAGTGCTGTTTATTCTATTGTTGTTCTACAATTAGTATAAAAAGTACATAATGAAAGTCACAAATAAAAACAGCCAACTTTAGTGACGGTGTCTCCGGACAAATTTTTAAACTGACCGATATTTCCTATCGAACCGTGAAATGAAAGTAATTCCTTTGTACTAATGCAGGTGCCCCCAGGGCCCTATTCTTGGTCCTACTTTCTTTTTGATTTTCATTAATGGCATCAGCTCTCAGCTTAGTATCAATGCTGATGACACAACTATTTACTCCCGTCTCGGTAATAGGCCTGATCAGTTTGATAAAATCAAAATGGCAGCTGATATCCAAAACGACCTTCAGTCTATTGTTAACTGGGGCAAAGGATAGCTTGTTAATTTTAACACTTCCAAAACAAAACTGCTTTCTATTAATCATCTGAGAGAACCCTCATCAACATGGCTAATGTTAACTTACAGGAGAGTCAATCGCTGCACCTTCTTGGGCTAAAGTTCTAGGCTGACATGAAGTGGAAAGACTATATTGAATCCATTGCTAGGTCAGCTGCCAGGGAGGTGGGTTTACCTCTCTAGAGTATATCGTATATATCTATGAGTCTACCATTTATCTATCCTTAGAAAATTCTTGCCACATATGGTCTGGCGCTCTTGCTATCAATCTAAAGTAGGGGTTTTCAAACTGTTATCCGCGGACCACAGGGGGTCCACAAGGACAAGATAGGAGGTTCGTGGACAGCAAAGACTTTTTTATGGGTGACGTGCAACTTACAAGCGCTTATAAGTAACTATTTGTTAAATACTATTATGTTTTCATTTATATGTAAAATTAATATTTTAATATAACAAAATTTAATTTTGTTACATTTTGCAGCAACATGCAGCATTAATTTATTTGAACACTTATGTCTAAAGTAAGCTTTAAATCAGCTTTTATTGCATTAATGCAAAATTATATGTTATATCCAGCAAATATTTATGTATAAATTTCATAAGCGTTTATAAGGGGGTCCCTAAGGTAAAGCCTGAAATATAAAGGGGTCCGCAAGTCAAAAAGTTTGAAAACCCCTGATCTAAAGCACCTTGATAAAATCCCCCCAAAAGAATCAGTAATATTACTGGCCTCGATCTGGCATCTCAGCTTCAGTCACTTTCCCACTACCTTAAAGTTGCCTCCCTTTGCCTTTTCTATAAATACTTTCATGGTATTTACTCCGATGAGTTTTTCGCTATGTTACCTAGACTTTATGAATTTCAGTGCAGTACTAGACTGTCGACTAGGTCTCACCAATTTACAGTTTGAGATGGCTATATGTAACCGTAAATTCTATGCTAACCATTTCTTTCCTCGTATTTCTCTCTTGTGGAACTACTTTCCTGCTCCATGATTTTCAGCCAAATATAATATGTAAAAATTTAACGTCAGTCTTTATCTACTACCCTCCTGATAACTCTTTCTCTAGTCCCGCTAGTTAGTATGGTTCCTGTTTCCATCTCTTGCACACCCAGTAATCCCTTGCGACTTAGTGGCTTTAATGCCTTATTGGGGATGACCTCGAATAAAAAAAAAATATTGGTATAAAGGAAGTCCATTCAGGATGTCGGCGATCATGGTTCTCCACAACTTCCTCTACTTGGTAACACTAAGCAATTAGGAAGGTTACACGCCGGTTATCGCTTACCTAATTTTGTGAACCAGAAATTTCAAGTTGTTTTCTCATTCTAAGTATAAGCGACCTTTTGGATTCTGTTTTTCTTAAAACTTCCTAGCTGTTCATATGCTCCATCCACGGTATTCTTAGAATCCTCCTGTAGAACGACATCTCTGATTGAGTGAATAAGTATATACTGGGCTTCCATTTTCTTACGACGTCGTAGTTGCTCACATGCTTCAAACGTGGTATTCTTAGTATCCTTCTGTAGAACGACATCTGATTGTATGTATAAGTTTCCTTTTCGCTATCATTTTCCTGAAGATTGTGAGAATAAGTGTACATTTCGCTTCCATTTTCTTAAGACTTCTGAGTTGCTTCACACGTGGTATTCTTAGTATCCTTCTGTAGAACGACTTCTCAGTTTGTAAGTGAAAGCGAGTTGTTTGCTTCAAATTTCCTTAAAACTTCCCCGTTGCCCACATTCTCCATCCATGACATTCTTGTCATCCTTCTGTAGCTCGACATCTTTGATTTTATGTATAAATGTACGTTTTGCTTCCATCATCTTTAGGACTTCGTCGATCCTCATACTCCATCCATGATATTCTTGGTATCCTCCTGTTGTATGAGATCTCTGATTGTTTGTAAATGTGACCTTTTTTTCTTCCATTTTTCTTAAGATTTCGTCGTTGCTCACGTTTCAGTCATGATAATTTTGGCATCCTTCTGCAGAATGACATCTTTGATTGTATGTAGAAGTGACTCTTTTGCTTCCCCGTTCCTTAAAACATCATTATTATTCACAAGCCCCATAAATATTATTCGTAGAATTTCTGTGTTGTCTTATATCTCAACGTAAATAATGATGTTGATGATGTGTAAAAGAAGAAGAAGAAGAAGAAGAAGAAGAAGAAGAAGAAGAAGAAGAAAATAGCAAAAAGGAGATAAAACGTGGAGCAACGGCGTAAGGCTTACCTTTTTCCAAATTTAAGCGAATATGTTTCAAATTAAGCAATTTCTGTGTTAAACGGAAGAAGCAGTTGATATTTTGTGGCAGGGCAACATGGCGCAACATGGCGTCTTGTTTAATACAAGCAAAGGAAAGAGAGAAATAGAAAAAAATATAAAAAAACTCATCAATCAACTAAATCTCCATATATATAGTGTCTTTCCTCAAATTATTATTTACTTATTTATCTACTTACTTGCTAGCAGTAAATTAGCTGCCTGTGTAGACAGACTCTTGTCCAATTCATTAATCTTTTAATAAACACTGACAGCTTGAAGATAGCAATGTTCCGGAGAACGAAGAATTCATCGCCAATCATTGACATTTAATGATTCACGGCTTTGCGTTTTGTCTCTCTTTTCTTGAGATTTTACTTCCTGCTTTCAGTTTTTTTTTCTATTATGAATTCGTTTCCTTATACTTTTCTTTCTTTCTTTCTTTCTCCCTTTCTTTCTTTCTTTCTTTCTTTCTTTCTTTCTTTCTTTCTTTTTCTTCACCTTTTCCTTAATACTTTTTTCCTTTCTTTTGTATAAATGTACATTTTGCATTCATTCTTTCCTTCTTCACTTTCTTTCTTTTCTTCTTTCTTTTTTCTTTTCTTTTCTTTCTTTCTTTCTTTCTTTCTTTCTTTCTTTTTCTTCACCTTTTCCTTAATACTTTTTTCCTTTCTTTTGTATAAATGTACATTTTGCATTCATTCTTTCCTTCACACTTTCTTTCTTTTCTTCTTACTTTTTCTTTCTTTCTTTCTTTCTTTCTTTCTTTCTTTCTTTCTTTCTTTTCACCCTTTGCACTTGTCTTTCTTCCTTTCTTTTATATTAATTTATATTTTCTATTTCTCTAAAATTCATTCTCTCATTCATTCTTTCCTTCACACCTTTCTTTCTTATCTTCCGATAGCTCAACATGCAGTAGAACAAAACGTTACCCGAGGAAAAATGGAGAATAAAAAAAAGAAAGAGCCAAGAACATTAAAACAAGGCGAAAACAATCGTCCAGTGTTTAAGCTCCAACACCGGCTTTGCCCTGAAGATCCGTTTGGGTGAAACCTAGGTAGTTTTGCCTGGCTCCTATAGATTATCTTATATATATATATATATACCTGAGGAAAAATGGGAAATAAAAAAGAAAGTACCAAGAACATTAAACCAAGGCAAAAACAATTGTGAAGTGTTTAAGCTCCAAGTCCAAACGAAAAAAAAAAACGAAAACAAGTAAAAAGACAACTACGTAAAGTGCTCAATACAGAGCAAAACCTAAGATAATCCTAAGGAGCCAGGCAAACCTACCTAGGTTTCACCTAAACGGATCTTCAGGGAAGCTGGCTGGAAAGGAACATTATTGAACAGGATTTATAGCTAAAATAAAAAATAACCATGACCACGTGACAAAAAAAAAAAAAAAAAACGAAAACAAAAAAAATAACAAACAACGGTAGGGGTATGTACTTTATTGAACAACCACCAAAAAACAAAAAACAAAAACAAAGAATAACCTATTCTAATAACCAGCTTTTCTTATATATACACTTACTAGGAATTTCCGAATTTTTGGTTCAATAAATTGTTAGGTTCCTTGTAGTTAGCTTAGGTTAATGGTTATCTTTCCTACGTATTTCCATAATCTTCATTTTATATTGCTTTTTTTTTTACATTCACACAATACTCTAAGATTGTCACTTCAAAGAAAATCAAGTTCTATCTTATCTGTTATGAGAAAGTTATAATGTTTCGTCTTCACACGACGAGTAACACTTCCTGTATTCACAGGAGTCATGGCTGGAGCTAAACGCTAGTAGGTTATAAGATACCAAGGATGATTAGAAATTTGAAAATGTTTAGAAACAGTTGACGAGCCATCAAACAGTAGCGGCTAGTCCGTGAAGCGACCCCAGATATATGAAATTACCTTCGAGGAAATCAATGCCGGATTAATGATTGAATCGGATTAATGATTGAATCAGATTAATGATTTTTGGATTTGTTAGCTTGTTCGTTCGTTCGTTTGTTTGTTAGGTATTAGGTCATTTAATGCCGAAATTTAATTTTATAGGGAGCTTTGAATTAATAAAACGATGATGTTATTCTCCTCTCAAAATTGAATAAATGGTAGATTATACTCAGCTTTTGACATTATATACAGGGTCGATGGATAAATTGTCGTCTAAATTACGCAAAAATAAAAAAATAACTCTGGTCTCCTTCTCTAATGGCGCCATAATCCCTCAATTGCGCCATACATATAATAACTAAGATGTAATGTGTGATGTCGCCGCAGAAATTTTCTGACAGCCATTACTTGGTACATCTGCTGATGTGCATTGGAAGATATTGCCAATAATGTACAGTTAATGAGAGGAATACTAGTCAAAATAAGCTGCAAGATTGGCAAAATGGCAGATTTACGAATAACAGACAATGTGGAAGGCCGAAGAAGACATTGGCTGAAATGTAGGGATAATAAGAGGAAGCATGAGAATACAAGTCAAAACTAGTTGTGAGATTGGGATAATGACAGATTTAAGAATTTCAGACAATGAAGAAGGCCGAAGATGACATTGGCTGAAATGTAGCGATAATAATAAGAAGAATAAGAATACAAGTCAAAAGTACTTGTGAGATTGGGATAATGACAGATTTAAGAATTTCAGACAATGAGGAAGGCCGAAGGAGACATTGGCTGAAATGTAGGGATAATAAGATTAAGGACAAAAATACTAGTCCAAATAACTTGTGCAATAGTGATAATGCCAGATTTAAGATTTTCATTTTCAATGAAGAAGGCCGAAGAACTCATTAGTTGAAATCATGGGATATTCATAGTATGACTGAATTACAGTCAAAATTAAGCTAAGGAACTTGTTGAAGAAGCTTCATATGTTGTTTAAGAAACTTAGAAAATGATAACAGTTTGAAAAACGATGAAAATGGCATGCAGACAAAATTCCTGATAATCTGTTATCGCCTAATATTTATGGGAATAGTTCAGTGAACAATTTTTGGAAAAGTGTAATAAAAACATCAGTAAATAATAACAATGTTATATTTCAAGTTGAGTAGAAGATAAAACATCGTTGATGGGAGAAAAATTGCAAGAAACGATTATCCTTTCCTCGTACTGCTTTCTCTTCATCTATTTGTTCTTGTTCGTCTTTCATTGTACATTGTTCATCAAAATCTGCGCTTTCTATCAGTAGCTGTCTTTTCCCCCCAAGTCCGCACCGTTGTATTTACTTTGTGTTTCCCTTCCCAACTCTTGTCACTATTTGTGCGATTAATGTAGGCAAACATGCAACCGTTGAGGGCCAAAAGCCTATTTGCACAAATCTCTGTTATGTACCATCGTAGGATTCACACCACTACGGCTAAGATTTTACTTCCGACCAACACAGTGGCCCACAAAACCCATTATTGCAAAGAAGTATTTGTTTCAATAATGGCTGATTGGGTGGGTCTCCTGCCTCGCCTCTTCGTCAACCTTCCCACTGCGTCAGGTGTTCGATTGGATGAAGCAAGTATGGCCGCCATTACTTTCAGTAACGATTACATATGCATTTAACACGAACGGATGACAAAATGTTAACGATATATATATATATATATATATATATATATATATATATATATATATATATATATATATATATATATATATATATATATATATATATATATATTGATACATCCCTACCCACTACAAAATGTAGCAATAACTGATACATTAAAATATATAGACACCTAGACAACCCTCGTCTAGTAAATTGGATTCATCTGTAACCTTGAAAACATGAATTATGATTTTAGCTGTGTCTTTAAAACCCAGTAATTTTAAAAGTTACTCCAAAATTCGCTTGAGGATGAAATGGAACTAATGTCTTTAATTTAATTACAAAATTAAATTTGGGGATTTTAGCTTCCATTTTTGAAACATGGTTAGAACTGTGTAGCGAAAAAAACATATTTTATATCAATTCATATATATATATATATATATATATATATATATACAGGGTGTCCATAGAGTTCGTGTGCACTTTAAAAAATTATAACTTTATTTGTATTTGCGATAGAAATAATTTGTAAAAGGATTAGAAAGAAGTACATCTATAGTTCTTTAAGGTTTTATTGAAATATTATTTAAGTTTCCCATTTCCTCCACAGAGCCGGTCTCTAATTTTCTTTTTCATCCATTTAGCAGTAGTGTTCCTATGAGGTGTTTATTGAATCCAATTCTAAACTTTCTTTGTACAGAAATAGATTTCAGTTCAGCCAACCAAAGGACACAGTTTACTTTTCCTCACTTGAAGCCATGGATCAAATTGATTGTGGAAAAAAGAAATTTTTTTTTTACTTATCTAAAAAAATTGTTTACCTCATATATATATATATATATATAATTTAATGGATTTTATTTTTTAATCTGACATATGTTTTATTGCTATAAACGTTATCTTTAGTGGTTACCCGCATTTGAGTGGATGTTCCGTCTATTTTCTAAATAGGAATTTATTTCGTCTACCAGCTTGAACATTCGAGACATTTTTTTTAAATGCATCCTCCGAAAAGATTCGAGCCTGTGTCCTACTTCTCAGGAGAAGCCATCGTTTGATCCGACGTAATCTGATCACTCTGCTATGAAGTTTTTCTTTAATATGATGTCTCGAATACTTAGGCAAGTGAACGAAATAAAATACCGTTTAAGAAATAAAGCGGAGTGACCACTCAGATACGTGGATCAAATAAAGATAACGTTCAAATTAAGCATGCATATATATATATATATATATATATATATATATATATATATATATATATATATATATATATATATATGTAGATAGATAGATAGATAGATAGATAGATAGATAGATAGATAGATAGGTGGTCTGAATGTCTTGTGAACAATAAAAGAACAAGTAATACAGTATTACAAAACACATGTACTGGATTCAGTTTATTCACTTTTATTGAATCTGTCACACATCGAGAATGCCACTCTTCTATACTGTAGAATCTCGTGTCCAGCCATCTGAAATTATCTTATGTAAAGTGACAAGACTTTCAGACCATCCTCTGTTTGTATATATATATATATATATATATATATATATATATATATATATTATTAGTATATATTAACTCCTTTCCCTATTCCAGTTTCCCTGAGAGCTATAATCTCCAACTATTCAAATGTAATGTCATTCGACATCTCCAGTTGCCTTGATCTATCCACTATCCTTCTCCTCATCCTTTCCTCTATCACTCCTATCTGATCTTGCTCCAAATCTTCTGTAACCCCTTGCGTCCTAGGGGCTTCCCTGCCTTGTTTAAAAAAAAAAAAAACTGAGCACAGTTTTATTTTGTCGGATCTGTTTTACTTGCTACTAAGCCATGAGCAAATAGTTATGTCATCTGCATAAATGCCTATAACATATCATTATATCAGGAGTTTATTCTGATAATGATAATGATGTCTGGGTAGCTCGTGTTGCTTGGAATGAATTATAAATACATATTATAAATAATTTTATAATATGTTACATATTTCCGAAGAAAGGATCATATTTACTTTCCTTGAAAAGAAAAATAATTTAGAAGCTAAAAAACATATTTCTCTTTTTGTTTATTTACAGATCACGACATTTATCATAGAGATGAAATTTAAATTTTTATTGCTGCATTATTGCAAAATTTTAACACATCAGCAGATAGCTATTAGTGTCAACAACTGATCACAAATAGTTATTAATTTTTAAAAAATAGTAATTAATGTATAATATTATCCATAACTACGTATACAAGAATATAGTTTTTGATAAAAGTTTAAAAAATAACAATAAATACATAGAAAAAGCGTAGATTGTGGAAAATTCCTTTTTCCCAATATAGCTATTTTTTGCTATGATTTAATGCTTATTACCTAAACAATAATAATACTGAATAAAGTTTTAAATATTAAAGTATATTTAATCACATCTCCCAAATAGCTGTCGCAAATTGTAAATTTTACACTCACGATAGTAAAATAAGCATTTTTAAGTTGTTTTTATATTTCGTTTGTTCCACGTTATGTAGGATTACGTGTCAAGAGTTAGAATCGTTTTATTGTCATTATAAGCATATAGGACTTCAGGTTTTGACCTTTTACCCTATGTAACAGCGTATAGTATGAACCCAGCTGTAGTAAACATGGGGCTACCCGAAGTCTATTTTACACCTGGGTGTATAGAATGAACTAAGCTAGGATATACCCTCCCACTTGACCACTATATACCCTCTCCTTTTCTCATCGAATAAGATGGATACTATTGTATTTACAAATGATAGACTGCGCATCATGCGGTATCACACGTTCACAGAGAGTTATTGTTCTTTAGTTAACGGTGGTAAAAGGAAGGTTTTTCCGGTGACACCGCTATTATTTTATAGCACCTTCATTCTTTCGTTAATGTTTATTGTTGTAAAAATCAAGGAATTGTAAATAAAACCCAAACATATGAAAGTGAATTTATACATTTTTATTGTTCTTGAGAATTCACAACAAAAATATTAAACACTATGTTATGAATAACCAAGAGTGCTGTCCCCTTGTTTTATTACTCTCATTTTTGAGCGGGCTATTTCTATTTACTGGGACTATAAAAGGACACTATACGTGAACATTGTATTATCAGTTGAACAAAGTTTTCTTAAACCCTACACCTGCGTACTTTTGTCACTACACACTGTTTATTAGAGTGTTTATTTGTAAGAATAAATTTATATTTACAATATTCTAAAAATGTGAACCAGCTAATACAATGTTTATAATTTACCAATTTATAAAGAAATAAATATGTAAACAATTCTTTTATTCATAAATTTATAAAAAATTACTGTATTATAAAAATATATGAACCAAATATAATGAAATCCTTATTATTCATTATTTTATCAATTTCGAAACGACTGGTAATTAGCTGAAGTTTTGTCAACATATCAACTAAACAACGCAATAAATAAATAATGTAAACAATTACACTATTTACATTGTTCGGACTATCGTCCTCATCTTTGTTGTATAGTTATCGCAACATTTCGGTCGTTATACGCTCCGGCCTTTTTCAGGTGATTGGAATGTCGAACAGAACCCGTTCACTGGGGTAAACTTTTCTAGTTCCACGCGCTGTATATAATGGATAGTCCGGACAATGTAAATTGTGTACATAATACCTCATCTCAGAAATATAGACAGATGTAATCAAATAAATAGTGTTTATTGTTTTTGTTGTCAGTTCTCAAGAACAAAGAAAATGTATAAATTCACCTTCATTTATAAGAGCTTTGAGTTTTTTTTTTTTGCGTGGGGCGGTATTCTGGGAAGTGGGTACGTGGGGGTGGACAAACTAAAGTCCGTTTAGTCAAATGAGCTGAAGGTGACGAGAGTGAGTAATTCTGAGTTTAGACAGAGTACAACAACAGATTAATTGGTCTAAGTTCTGGATGAATGATTAATTTTGATAATTTAGATAGGTGCCCGCTTGGGAATATCCAGGTGCAGTAAGCTTGGATGTGCAGGTGGTGTAATGGATAATGGCTCGGAATTGTTAATCGGAGAGTCGAGTTCCAATTTATATTTATATCGTTATGTTCATTTACGCCCAAATACCCTTGGGAAATGCATGAATCCATCTCGTCTCCTCCATCTATGGGTTATTTAGTAAGGCTAGTGTCACTAAACCTATTATGATCGCAAAATTAAAAGAGTACAAAATATTTAGATTTCGGCATTAAATAACTCATAGAGATTGATATGCCGCTAAACAAAAAACCAATCAAAATATTTAGATTTCGGTATTAAATAACCCGTAAAGTTGATAAACCAAATTAATCAAAATATTTAGATTTCGGCATTAAATAACCCATAGAGGTTGATATACCGCTAAACAAAATCAGCCAACCAAACCAATCAAAATATTTAGATTTCGGCAGTAAATAACTCATTGATATACCTTTAAACAATTGATATACCTTTAAACAAAATCAACCAAACCAATCAAAATTTTTAGATTTCGGCATTAAATAAGCCATAGAGGTTGATATGCCGCTAAACAAAATCAAGCAATCAACTAAAAAAAAAGTTCTTGTTCTTAGTCTTTACGATCGGAGAAGTAATCGACTCAACTTTTAGGTTTTTGCTTATGCGCTTGCGTTGGGTAGTAAAGCAAAACTGTTTATCGATTACCCCAAATTATAACTGATAGCAGTCCTTCTCAGATTTCTATGTGATCTTCCTCCGATTTTCTCAGTTCCAAACCAAATTTGATTTATCAAGAAATTTTTCTTTTTATTCTTATTCTGTTGTAGTTGTTCTTGCACTTACTGACGTTTTCGTCTGTTTCTAAAATCAGGGGCGACTACTCTGTTTATCGTTTTTTGACTCCTGCTCACACATGAGTTATTTATTTTAAATGAGGACCCACGCGAACATAGATCTTACACGTTAGGATTGGTGACCTTTCATGGTCCTCGAGATGGCCAAATTGACTTACATGATGTCGGCTTTTTTCTTATCAGAGTATTCTTCTCTTAAAAGAGTCGAAGGTCCTAAATAGCATTGGGTGCCGAGCAGAAAGGATTATCGTATTTTCCGGCTTACAAGACGCTTTTTTTAATAAAAAAATATCCTATTCATATTATTAAGGTAATGGAGAACTTGGAGAGGGGAATCAAGAGGAGATAGCTGACATCCATTACACATGGCACGTGGAACTAGAACAGCCTACCCCAATGAGCATAATAAATAGTTCAGTTCGACATTTCAACCACATGAAGTAGGCCGGAGCGTACAACAGCCGAAACGTTGTAATAAATATGGCGACAAAGATGAGGCCAATATCCCGAATAATGTAAATAGTGTACATAATACCTCATCTCAGAAATATAGACAGATACTGAAAGGACGAAATGTTGTGATAAATATGGCGACAAAGATGAGGACAATAGTCCGCATAATGTAAATAGTGTACATGATACCTCATCTCAGAAATATAGACAGATACTGAAAGGCCGAAACTTTGTAATAAATATGGAGACAAAGATGAGGACAATAGTCCGAATAATGTAAATGATGTACATAATACCTCATCTCAGAAATATAGACAGATACAGAAGGGCCGAAACGTTGTAATAAATATGGCGACACAGATGAGGACATTAGACCGAATTATGTAAATAGTGTACATAATGCGTAATCTCAGAAATATACTCAATGGTTATCTCTTATATATATCCTCATGATATACACTCCTCTCTTCCTTTTCTTATGTCCATAAAAAGACGCATTCGGTAACACTCTTCCGCCCCCCCCCCCCCTGGGATTTGCATTGGGCGAACCTTGATTTTGACAGTATCAGATAACAGTTAGGTATATAAGCTACGCATGAAGAATCCCGCTTAAAAATCGTAAAAGAAACAAAGAATTCAGAACGTTCTTTTGTTCTAAGAGGACAGTTTGACCTGAGTGTGCGTTATGTTTGTCAAAAAATGAACTTCCTGTGTGTCGTCAAGTGTGAGTAATCAGCAAACAGGACTCAGTATTTCGACATCGGGCGACAATATTTGTTCTTCACACTTTTTCGGTCACCGGGGATTAGAACGGCCATGTTGATGACGTCACATACTTTGTCTTCTTTTCTCCATCCGCATTTACCACAAGCAACTCACATATTTTTCTTTTCAGACTGACTCAAGAATTTCTTTCTTTCTTTCTTTCTCTCTTTCTTTCTTTCTTTCTTTCTTTCTTTCTTTCTTTCTTTCTTTCTTTCTCTCTTTCTTTCTTTCTTTCTTAGATGTGTTTCCTTTTTCCTTCACTTATTTTCTTTCTTTTTTAATGCCATAGTTTAGCTTTCTTTTTTTCTACACTTTTCTTTTTTTTCACTATTTTTTCTTTCTTTGAATTTTTTTCTTTCTTGATTTTAATATTACCTTCCTCCATATATTTCTTACTTTCCTTCTTTCTTTCTTTCTTTCTTTCTTTTTTCTTTCTTTATTTCTTTCTTTCTTGCGTTCTTTCTTTTTTGCGTTCTTTATTTCTTTGTTGCTTTCTTTCTTTTTTACTTTCTTGATTTTAATATCACCTTTTTCCATATATTTCTTACTTTCCTTCTTTCTTTACTTCGATCTTTCTTTTTTTCTTTCTTTCTTTCTTTCTTTCTTTCTTTCTTTCTTTCTTTCTTTCTTTCTTTCTTTGAAGCTTCTCTTTTTTTCCCTTCCGTCTTAAATTGTTTCTTCTACGCTCTTGTTTTCATTCCTTTAAGATTTTTGCTGGCGACTTTAGACCAACATGAAAGGAAAAAGGCTAATCCATTTGTCGATTCTTGTTTACGTCTTAAAACAAACAACAGGGACAATTCGGCTTTGTTGGCTCGGCTTTTCACTGGGTGATTATTCTGGAGACGTGTTCGTTCCAGTCACTTCTACGTCCTGTCTCTTCCTTGCATGGCTAAAACTTATTTACCCTTTCCGAAAAAGTCTCTCCACCTTTCTAACCTTGCTCTCCATCCTTACTCTCTTCACCTTCACTTTATTTTCTCTTGGCTTTATACTCAATTTTCAATATTTATGTAACTTCCGTGTTTCGGATTTTATAAGTATATGAAAGAATGAACATATTTGCAGGGTCTGAAATTAAAAAAACAAAAAACAAAAAAAAAACAACATTTCTCGGCACCACTTAAATAACTCATGTAAAAAATAGGGAACATCTTGGGGATTAAGTTTTGCAGATTAGTTTTGCAGATTAGCATACATTAGACGTTTTAGGGCCTGTGACGCTTGTTAGAAACGAAAAGTATTATTTTTTTATCATTTTAGAATTTAGCCTGTTCCTAATAACGATATAGTGTGAAATTGATCCCTGAATTTTTACAGAGTTATTGAATCTACCTGTTATTTACAAATATCAAGTCTAAAATTGTAGTAAAATCATCTATATATGCATATTCTTAAATTTCTGAATTGTTTTAACTTAAAACAAATTATGAAAATATTTTTGTATACGATTATTTTCGAGAACGCATTCGAGGTTAGTCATTATATATCTTAAATAAAGAATAAACAGGTTACCGTAATTCCTGATGTATAATACGCCTTTTTTTTCTAAAAAATAATAAGCAAAATTAGGCATGCATATTATGCACAGCTTCACAATTGCCGTTTCATAGGTGTGTTACAATTGCGAAATGACTACTCACCACAAACATCCAACAATTTGACACTAACATTGGGCGATTGCGACCCCCATAAGGATGTCAAATACAATCATATGTACCTAAGAATACTTCAATCAGTTATGTGCCATGCGCTTAGGCTGACTGACGAGGCAGATTTATTTCCCGCAGTAGGTTGCCATTTCTTTCTGCGGTAGACCAGTTGTCATCCAAGGCTATAGAACCCGGTCTGTCCAGCTATTTACCCTAGTGGTGGGGAGAAGAGGAGGAGTTTTGCCTTTCCCAAGGGTATTAGCATATAAATGAATGACTGGAATTCGAACTCGGCTCTCCGATTCATCAATCCGAACCGCTATCCATTACTCCACCGTGACCCCTAACGATAATTACAAATGTAAAATAAAATAAGAATTATCATAAAACTAAATTTGAATAATATTATTATATGTTTAAAACCATTTTTAATAAGAGTAGGAAACGCTAAACGTAATGAAATTGGAGGGGTACAATTTATAGGGTTTGATTACCAAACAACGGGTGCGTATTATACATGAGTAGAAGCATTTTCCTACACTTTCAGCACAATTTTAAGGGTGCTTATTAGGGATGAAGGCGTATTATACATGGGGAATTACAGTATATACTTTTATGCATTTTGGTAAATTTTTGTTATTTTAATTAAATATACGATTGTTCATTATTTGAAAGATATCTCTTTGTAACCCGTTCAAAAGTTTGATTTTGTACGCAAATAACTCAGTAAAAACCATGGATTGTTTTGCACTGTAAAGATATTATAAAAAGACCCCCCCCCTTCAAAATAATTATAGAAAATCAATATTTTTCGATTCTGACAAGATTCCGTGCTCTATGGAAGCTTTAAAGCAAGGATCGGCAACCTATGGCCCGCGGGCCGGATCCGGCCCGCGAAGGCATTTTGACTGGTCCGCGAGCCTGATTACCAATGACTCTATTTTTAACATGAGAGACGAGGCTTTCGAATTAGACTATCTGCCAATTATCTTTCATGAGACTTATTTTACCAAGTTGCGTTGCCTACGTTTAATATCAAATAATGGATACATATTTGTTATGACCCTTGGCTACATTAAAAAGATAACAGAAGCGAAAGGAACGATAAAGTGAAAAGAGGCCAGGGAGGGACTGACATGCGAGTTAGCAGAAATCTAAAGACAGTTAAACATACACGCATTATACATACATGCCTCATGAATGTGTGGATGATACCGCATGTGTACGTACGTAAGTGTATATGTTTGCAACTATTTGTTTGTACTCATGCTTCGTTTTTGTTTGGTGTGTGTGTGTGTGTGTGTTTTGTTTGATGTGTGTGTGTGTGTGTGTGTGTGTGTGGTTCATTTGAACAATTTTCAATAACAGTTTCAAACCTACACGTCATAATTTCATCCATTTCACTTCGGTTGATTTTTTTTCACTTTGACGTTCCTTGAGGAAAAGTAATTTTTGTTAGGTGTTTTTTAATTTTATATTTTCTTTTGTTTTTCTGATTTCTCAATGTTTATTTTCATTATGGTTTTAAATATTTAGTCAAGCTGGAATTTAATGGACTTATTGAAAATATCCACTGTTACATATTTTCTTAAATTCCTTTCGACAATATTGTCAGATTGAGCTTGCCTAATTTTATTTTTGGGTTTTCTCGTTCTGTTGGCGTACCAGCACGAAGTTAAAGTATGCCCACTTTTATTGCAATTTTTGCAATATTTTTTGTTCTTAACTGGACAGAATTTCATCCAATGCCATTTACCACAATGGTAACATGGTCCGGGCAGTTTCTTTAACCTATTTGGGTTTTGTTACTGCGTAATTTAGGACATGAGATTTGCCTTTTGTCTTTTTTAAATGGAATAGGCGGTAGACTTACTTCTGATTTTATTAATCTGAGCCACCCTGATTCCTCGATAGTGTTTGAGTCACACTTTACAGATATTACACTTTGACAGTCCTCTGCCAGTTTTTGGAGAGTCAATTCTTGTTCGTTCTCAAGCTTGGTCAGTACCCGTCGTCTGACTTCGGCGTCTTCTGCTGATACTAACCTTTGTGCGAAAATCAAGCACTTGAAATCATCGGCGGTCAGTTCGGTTAGTTTAAAATCATTAGAGAACTTGTTTACCGATGCTGCAAACGTTAGAAAATCTTGCTGGTTGTCTTTGACTGTGTTCAGGCATTTCCAACGTTTGCGGAACAAGGTTGTGTTAGGCCCGAATAGTTCCGAAAGGAGCTTAATAGTCTCTGAAAAATTCAAGTCAGTCGTTTTCTTGAGTAGTATGAAGTCTACGAACCTACTATCTTCTGTAGTTCCCAGTTTTCTCAATAGAAGACGTACCTTCTTTTTACTGGACCATTGTTCACAGTCTACGTTGAAAATATCTTCGTAGCGCCTGTAAAAAGCGTCAAACGTTTTGTCGTTCTCTGGTACGTATTCAAAGGTTTCCATTGAATTGTAGATTGTACTCTGTGAAATATTGTATCTTTTTTCAGAGTTTGAGCCTTTTAATGCATTTACGAGTAATTCTTTAAGTTGTTTCTGTTGTAGTTCAGCATTCTGAAGCGTAATTCGTTGGAATTCCATTTTATTGTTTATGTAATTCCAAAAATAGTTGTTGTTGTCGTTCTTCTGATTTTTTGTTGCTGATCCAAATTTAGTTTTTTAACATTTGGTCAACTACTTTTTGAAAATCTTCCATATTTAAAAATGACAGCGCTTTTTTGTTGCTTTGAAACACGTGTACTAAGAGGAGGTACAAAAAAATCTTGATAGATTTTTGTTGTTTTTTTTTCTTTTACAGAAAAAAATATGGACAGACAATTAGTTAAACTAAACTAATTATGTGTTTAGCTTTTTTTTTTTTTTTTGAGATTCCGTTAATTTTGATGTAATTGAATAAATTTTTCACCAAACTTATGTATTTTTTTTATAGAAAGGCACAAAAAAAGAGAAACTGACCTCAGTAAATTTGAGGGGACATGTCGAATGTCGAACTGAACCCATTATTTCGCTCGCTGGGGTAGACTGTTCTAGTTCCACGTGCCATGTCTAATGGATGTCAGTTATCGGTTATCACCTGTTAATTCACCTCTGCAAGAACAGGTTTTGGACTCAGAACTCTTTGGGTCCTGTCACTGGATCTAGCCAACGGCTTTGTCCACTGTGCTATGTGTCCTTAAAGAGTTCAATACCTGTTTAAGGCAGTGGAGAACTTGGAGAGATGAATTAACAGGAGATAACCGATAAATGACATCCATTAGACATGGCACGGAACTTTAACAATCTACCCCACAGCGAAATCTTTCAGTTCGACATTCCAACTCAAGAAAAAAAAGGAGCGTACAAAGGCCGAATCGTTGTGATAAATATGGCAACAAAGATGAGGACAATAGTCCGACTAATGTAAGTAGTGTATCCGATTCAGTTTATTCACTTTCATTGACGCTGTCACAATCTTCCAATCTGTAGGAGCTCGTGTCAGTCATCTGTTATAATATTATGTAGTGCGACAGGACTTTCAGACCATCCTGTATATATATATATATATATATATATATATATATATATATATATATATATTTATTTGAATAAAAGACAGACCACGTTAAGATTCCATGTAATAAGCTATTTCACCATAACCCCTTTAACAGGGTTCTGGATCATCAGACTTTCCTTCCAAAAGCTGAAATGAAAAATGAAAAGAAATGCTCAAATTGTTGTGTACGATCTCGGAATACACTTGTAAAAAATAGAATACGTGGATTTAACACATCACAAGAAATATTTAAATAAGATTCTCACTTAAAATTTTGAAAAACTTAGCGTTGCGTCTTTGCACGTTCCGAGATCGTACACAACCGTCAATAATAGCAGATATTCAAAGAACATCTTTCGGTCGACAAACAATTATTTCGTCTTCAAGTTTTTGATTTTAGAAGGAAAAAACACATGCCTGATGATGAATAGAAGACTATTCGTAAGTACTAGCATTTTAAGAACACATAAACTGGAAACAACAGACATCAATTTTATAGACGAGGATCACTTCAATCTATGGATTAACAGTATTTTAATGCATACATTATACTACTAGCGATGGATGTCGCCAATAATCGCATTAATATTTCTGATTGATTCTATGTGTGATTATTTCTTTGTATGTATATATATATATATATATATATATATATATTCCACTTCTGAAAACAAAGATCAAATATTAGTTTTAAGATTACCATCAGTTACCTAGTCGCTTTCTACCTATTTTCGGTTTAATGTCGATTTTAGCTTTAGCAAAGATTGAAACCATGAGCAAGTAGGAATTGTAAGTACAAAGGTGTTTCTGACTGACATTGGTGTCGTGATGTTCTATCAAAGACTAGACTGCTCTAGTTCTACGTCTAACGGATGTTAGTTATCAGTCATCTCCTGTTAATTCACCTCTCTAAGTTCTCCAACGCCTTAACCAGGTATTGAACTCAGAACTCTTTGGGTCCTGTCACTGGATCTAATCAACACCTTTATTCACTGTTCCATATGTCCTTAAGATTATTAATTGGATTATTATAAAACAGGCTGAATTCAAATAGAAAAACAATTCTTCATGATGACTGTGTAGCAAGTCGGACATACGAGTTCGTTCCTTATCAAGTGTCCTGTTATTATAGCTTTACGCTAGACTAGCTTAACTCTAGAAAATAACAACACGTCCTCGTGGCCCATAAATCATTCCTATTTCGATAGAAAATAACATAAAAACCGTAACGTATATAGATTATTGTATTATAAAGACTCCATAACGATAATAATCTTAAAATAATTTGTTCCAAGCTGCTAACCTTTGGTGACCTTCAACTTAAAAATACAAAGTGTATGATGGCGTATTTGTTCAGATCAAATCATCGACTTGAATCAATAAATAAGAAATCCCTGTTGTTAGAAGGAAAGCGGTAACATTATTACAGAAATTGAAAAATCGCTCTCGGTTTTATTCAAAAAGATTTACGATGTATCATCGAAAGTGAGACAAAAACCAAAAAACGATGAATCATAGTGTAGAAATAAGCAGATGATGAAATGAAAATATTCACAAGTGATAGGTGAAGAAAGTAAGCGAGAAGCAAGAATTGGCTCATCAAGATCTTCATATTCTTTTTATCCCTTATTATCTCAGGATGGTCATGGCTCTCCACAGATTCCTTTACTTTATTATATGTGAATTAACATGTCATGCATTCTTGGGAAAGATAGTGGAGTAGTTTTATGGTGCTTTCTTCACGGTTCTGGGTTTCAGAGTTTTAATTCTCCAAGGCTATTTTAATTCTCTCTGCTATTTAACCCACAGCTAGGAACTTCCCAGCCTTATTTATTCTAATATAGCATTGTGTAGTAAGCTTTGAAAATATCAAGGGAGGGTGAGGTGAAAAAGGATTGATTGATGTTTTTCTACAGTTTATCTATACTTTGTCGGTTATTTAAAGCAGAAATATAATAGGATTCTATTTTTCGTGTGAATTGACAGTTTTTTGAGGATAACAATAATTTTTTGGGGGGCGGGTAGAAGAGATCAGTCATACTTTTCGCAAGGGTAATGTGTAAGTGAATGTAACGAACCCTGATGGAAGTCGAACTCGGCTTGCTGAATTCTCATTCCGAGTCGCTATCCATTAAAACGCGCCAAAGTTAAAGGAAATATAGAAAATAAAACTAGGAGGAAGAGGAGAAGGAAGAGAAGAAGTAGGAGGAGGAGAAGGAGGAGGCAGAAAAAATTGCAGTAGGAAGAATGTTGGACAGCTTAAAAGTAGGCGGAGGGGATAAATAAGTAGGAGGAAGAGAAAGAACAAGCGTTGAAGAACTCTTTGGAGGAAAAGGCGGAGGAGAAGAACACGTGGGGGGAATAAAAGCAGCCGAAGGTAGCTAAGAGTGGAGAAGATAAAGCGAGATGGAGGAGTAGGTTGAGGAAGAAGGTATTTGGTAGGAAAAGAAGAACTGTGAGGAGGAGGAGGAGTAGGCAGCGGAGCTAAAGAAAGCGGAAGTGTGGCAAATAGATAGGAGAAAAGAAAAGGACTGAGAGGAGACGTGGAAGAAGAAGAAGAATAAATGGGAGGAAGGAGGCCAAACGAGGAAGTAGCTGAAATAAGAAAGCGTAGAGCAGCGTGTGCTGGTCGAGCGCCATAACCATTGAAGAACGTTGTGACAATCTGATCAAGCGGGAACGTGTTCCATATTAATATAAAGTTAGCACTTCTTAGTAATGAATTGCTTCAATAAAATACTGACCGTGTTTACGCCATGTCCGACCGTCTGTCGGTTCAGCTGGACGGCAAAACAGTTTTGAATAACAAGTGTCCATTGCCGGTCAAAATTAAGGCCATTTACACACGGGCAGTTAAAGTTTGGCCAACCCAGGATGATAATCGATATCCCTAAGGTGACATTTGAACGGTAAGTTGATGTTTGGTATAAATACGATCCGAATGAACAAGTGACGAGGGAAATGAAAACTTATCGCTTGTGGGAAAGTGGACATGTCGAAAAAGTTCTAAAGAGGAGATGGGTGATGGCTGGCGGTGTAGGCGAAAACTGAAAATCAATCTGAATGACGAAGGAAGAACTAATAATGGCCACCTACTCTCGTTTTCCGAGAACAGCCGTCTACTGGAGCGGCTAGCCGATCCCTGTCGTAGACACCTGCTCAGGCACATTAGTGTTTTGATCAATACTAACAGTGTCCACATGTGCTTTGTACTGCCGCTTGAGCGGAGAGATCTTGGTAAATTGCTCTTAATCAATCGCTCGACAGTAAATTCCTCGAAATCAGTTGCTCGAAAAATAATTTCTCGAACTATCAATTGCTCGAAAGGCAGATTACTCGAAGTAATTTCGAAGCTCGAAGCACCACGTAAACTGCGCCTTCTGACAACATGACTGATTTTTTTCTATATTTGTTTTCTATTTCTATTTCAGTAATTTTGGAGATCTCGAACCCTAGTGATGGACATAACTTTTGTTGAAAGTGAAAAAGGAAAGAGTTGTGTTTGGATATATATATATATATATATATATATATATATATATATATATATATTAAGGACAAAACATTGAACAATAAGATTTACTGGAAATGTGAAATGGGCAAAAAAAGGAAATGCTTAGCATGTGTTTTATTTTTTTTTAACCACAGGTTTCGAGCAAACTGCCTTTCTAGAAAAAAAAAAATAAGACTTGCTATATAAATGTACGCGTTCTTTAATTTTAACTGTTCAGTTAACAACAATAAAGTTGTATTATTTTATCTTATAGTAAATATTAGAAACAATGTATTTTTATTTATTTTTAACCACAGGTTTTGAGCAAACTGCCTTTCGAGCAATTGAGAGTTCGAGAAATTATTTTTTGAGCCATTGATTTCGTAGCAATTTACTGTCGCGGAATTGATTTCGGGCAATTTACTGTCGATGAATAGATTTCGAGCAATTTAGCGGATACGTTGAGCGGACATTAGTTACGGTTCCTGGGAGATCAGCAGTCTGAACAACGCCAGCACACTCAGACCCTCGGTCACGATGACTTGTGACTTCGTTCTAGCACGACCATTGACGGCTTCTGAACAGTTCCGTCTATCCAGTTTCACTCACATGACTTGAATCAACCCGTGGTATGGTTTTCAGGCACTTTTAAAAAGTGACGCACGTTGGAAATTCCTTCCCAGACCATTAACATCATTATCTTCCTGACAAATCGACCATGATGAGATTCGAAACCAGGTCACACGGTCGGGAAGTGAACGTTCTGATCACTCGATGTGTGTGTGTGTGTGTGGGGGGGGTGTATGTATGCAGTGAAGGAAAATAAAATTGTAAGACTCTGAAGATGTGTTTCAATTTCCTAAGGTAATATAGCTGTATTATGCAGTATGTTTTAACAGAGCATGGAAAATATGACACCGAGATCCGAACTAGCAAAAGATGCCTTCCAAAACCTAAGCAAAGCATTAAGAAACAGGAAAGTTTCGTTAGAAACAAAGAAAAGTGTGCCGAACTGTTAGGTTTAAATCCGTTCATGTTGCAGTGAATGTTGGATAGTCTCATCGCCCACGAAGAGATGGGTGAAAGCAACAGAAATTTGGTTCTACAGAAGGATGCTGAGAATTCTAAAGACAGAGCACGTAAGCAACGATGAAATTTTAAGGAAAAATAAAAACAAAAAGGAGACATACTCAGAATAAGAAAGCGACACAGGAGGAATACATATGACACCCAGTGAAGAAAGAGGGCTTAGAGAATTTGACACTCACAGGGCATATTGGAAGCAAGAGAGATAGGTGATGGCAGCGGACCACCTACCTGACGAACTTACGTAAATGAATTACGGAGTGGGGAGTGGGAAGGATGAAAAAGCAAGCATTACTAAGAGCTATAAAGAATAGGAAATTGTGGAGAGCTATCATTATCCATGACGTGAAGTGATGCGACCCAAAGAAAAAGAAGAAGAAAAAGAAGGAAACAAACGTGCACATGTTACAAAATAAGAAAGTTATAACTAGTACTGATACACTGTATATCCTCCTTGGGGATTAACACAGGTCTGTGTTTTCGTATACATACTGTCATACAGATGGTAAATACCATACCGTGATACATTATTCAACCTATTGCACCTGTTGACGTAATACATAAAAGTGTTGGGACTTCGTTAAATAAACGAATGTGCCATGAGAGACGGCACTGTTGATCATACCGAACGGGAATGTTTTCGAATATCCTTAAGAACATGTTGAGTAACATGGGCCCCATGTGGGCAGGTTCTATTCAGTGGGAAAGTAGAAAGGAATGAACATGATAACCATAAACACAAAGGCAATCGAGTGATAAACATGCCACCATCCACCATGAGAGTAGGGAATGAAACTACACCCTTGTGCAAATTAATTATACAGGATGATGTGGAGGGCCATGATCACCTACACCCTTGTGCAAATTAAATGAAACAAAACGAATAATTCTATTATTATTTACTTTTTTTCGTATTTTTCCAATGAAGCATGGTCCAGTGCACATGTTAGTACTTCGTATATTCATTTCAGGAAGTCGTTCCTTGCAGATTGACCACAGATTCTCAATTGGATTTAAATCAGGGAAGTTTCCGGGCCAGCCTATAGTACTTTGATTTGCTCACTGGTAAACTTTGCCAATGTGTTCGAGCAACGTTAAAACTTTCGTACACTTCCTTAAAGTAACGTCCATTACAGACAATGGCCGTAGGACAACTAATCGACAGTCGAGACAATAGTGTCTTGGCGTGATAAAAATCTGATGCAATCATGTCTGACGCAATATTTTTCAAAGCCAAACAAATTTCATCATACATCCCGAAAATAGGTTCATATTATTGCACACCTCTGCAAATGACCTTATCTGAGGAAAAAAAATAGAAATCGCTTACACCCTGTCACTCCAGTGGGTCTAAAACTGACCGAATGGTGAAAGAAAGGAAACTAAAGTGGTTGTTTCAATTAATTTGCACAAGTGTGTATGTTTAATGAGCGTATACACGATGAGAAATGTCGTTCCCAGATCTACGTCGTTCAGGCTAAGATCTTTCACTTGTATGAAGGCAGAACAAAATTATCATAACTGAATAGTACAGAGCCTAATTCGATCCTCCAGGTGACCTTCTCATGGTAATGTTGGAGCCGTAAAGGACGATTTGTGTTGATGCTGTTTTGAAGCCCGTGTGCCTTCATTATTGCAAATAAAGAATTTTCAGCAATCTGTGTTGATAATCCTCGGATTTGCTCTGATTCGTACTGTGGATACTGTGCGGTCTTTCCCTGCTGCTCTTAAAATGTCTCGATTTTGACAAACGTCCGTACTACGTAGCCGTCCAGAACCTGGTCTATGGATGTAGAAATATTTATTTGTCCACTATTTCCAACAACCGACGCGTTACGTCTAACATACTGAACGATTTCGCGAAATGACCATTCAGTTTTTTTACGGTTTATCAACCTTTTGTAGGTTATTTAAACCCAGAAAAATATTTTTAGATTGTAAAAATTCTTTGGCGATAATAATGATTTACCTACTAATTAACCCATAGCTGGGGAGAGAACAGATGGATTCATGCCTTGTCGAAATATATTTGCGCGTAAATAAATATAACGAATCCGACTTTAATTGGAACTCAGCTCTCCGATCTCCGATTCTGAGCAGTTATCCATTACACCACCTGCACATCCAAGTTTACAACACCATCTAGGTAATGACCGGGCTCAATGTAGCTTAACTTTGTTGATCGAACGAGAACCGATGTGTCAACGTGATATGGCCGTAAGCCGTACCACCCGCACATCTAAGCTTACAGTACCTGATATTCCCAGGCGGTCACCCATCTAGGTACTGACCGGGATCGACGTAGCTTAACTTCGCCGTGCCAGTGTTATGAAGACAGTGTCCTGTCTCTGGTTCGTTTTATGACATATTTTCATGGTTATACTGACTCTCCACAGATTCTTCATTTTTTTTCGATACATTTTAAGACAACGTTTCTGTTTTAAAAATACAGGGCAATCGTTTGGATATAAAGAAAAAAAGTAATGCAAAATGATGGAAAAATATTATTGCAGACATTTCTTCAAAAAGGAACCTGCAACTTTGATTTTATTATCAACATTTCAAAGATTGCCAGAGTTCAATAAAGACAAAGAAAATGTCTGGAGCGGGAGAAATTTAACGAATAATATTTGATTGTATAATTACCTACATGTTAGGAAGAACGTGATAATGGTGAAAACTCTTCTAGCGATTGAAGAGATTCTGTAGCACTCCCCTATACCACACGTTGTCAAAGCCGTTCGATATGTCTAATGCGATTGTCCTTGTGATGTAGTTTATTGTCTAATGCCTTACTGGATTATAGCAATTAGTATATCAGCAGTTAACAGAGTGGATCGAATTCCGTACAGTTTGCTGCTCAAGAGTTTATCCTTGTTTAGGTAATTAACAAGTTGTTGTTGATTTTCGCAACAAAGAATTGGCTGATGGCACTAAGGAGACTAATGGGCCAATATTGAGACAGGGATGACGGCCTCCTTGGAAAAAGGGTGTGCATTTAACACATTCAGTAGACGGGGGAATGATTTCACTTTCAAACGGCGGGTTTTGCTAAGGCCTAAGATAACTTAGTGCTAATATTCTTAAGGTCAACCACTAGGATTTTATTTGGACCAGTCGCCTTCTCAGAGCCATGGCTTTTGATGACACTTCCCAGGCAGCGATAGAAATATTACAAAGGGGCGGGGAATGGCCCTTGTAATTTAACGTAGAGTTTGAGGCAAAGATCGTTACAAAGAATTTCGCCTTATCTAACGAGGATGAGATAAACTCAGAACCATTTATGATAGTAGGCACTGATGGTTTTTCTATATTTCCTCTGGTCTGGTGCGTCTGTTATATATTTAGAGATTCTGAATAAAATCCAAAGATGAATCTGCTATATTATTATTCCTGACCTGGCATCACGGCTTCAGTCACTTTCCCACGTCACTTCCTGTGCCTTTTCTATAAATATATTAATGGTAATTGTTCTGGTGAACTTTCCTCTATGGTATATAAATTGAATTTAATGTAAATATTCATTGAAATTTAATTTTAAATGTTTTTTATTTTAAACAACAGACAATTTTTACATATGTGAACGAATTATGACTACATAGAGACTTTATGGTAATATGCTGGCTGTAGTAAGAATGGTGAGTAAGAATGTTTTGTTTTGGTATAATGAATACTGCGGTATGTTTAAGATAAGAATTTAAGATAAGACAGATTGAAGACCAACCTTCCCTACCCATCCTTTTGGCCGGGTGCCACATTTTTGTATTTAAACGAAATATATATTACTTTCCTTTAAGGTAAGTGCAGTACTAGATTGGCGGTTACGTTTCATTATTTTACAGTTGAAAAGGCTAAATGTAACCGTAAGTTCTATGCTAACAGTTTCTTTCATAGCACTTCACCAGTTTCATATCAATCGTTATCTTGTTCTTTTATTGTTCTCTCTCCTTAATAGTAGTTTTTCTCATATTCTCTAACACTCGGTAACCCCCCTTTGCGTCTTAGTGGCTTTAGTGCCTTATAGCTTCTCTTTTCATTTTGTAGAACTCTCTTGCAATGACTGCGAGCAGTTATGAAAGCAGAAAGCTTCCTGCTACAATGGTCCATGTGATAGTGCAATAGTGATTACGTTCAGCTATGGTTGGGCATATTCTGGAGTTAACCAAGACGAGCGATTCGGGTTTTGTTGCAAAATCCCTTTTCGTCACAGTCCTATCGCTACTCTATCGCTGTTTTAATGGCAAATGTTCAGATGTGCTATATTCTTTAGTTCCACCAAGTCAGGCTCATTTAGTTCGTATTCCATTGATAAAAAGGAAGTTCCATTCGGGCAGTTTCTCCCGAGAGCATGTGTCACCTTCAACTTAGGGTAGGGTCAACCGTTATCTATCCTACATATCCTCATAATATAAACTTCTTTGTGCCCTTAAAACCTCATTCGAATGACTCTTGGGCCTTGTAATAGGTGAACTGGAGTAGGGTCGGCAAACGTTTGCTAACTATGTGCCGATTTAGGGTTTTAAAATCATTCAGTGTGCCAACAGCATATGTGTTTTTATACAAGTCAAGGTCAATATACCTGTTCTAAAATACATTTTATATAGTAATATAGAGTATATATACTTTAGTATAGAGGAAGGAAATTACTGGAAAGTAATTGAAACTCACCTGAAGCGAGCTGAATGTGTAATGCTCCTCATGCCAATGACACTTCCACCGAGCTTCTCTACGGCATATGACTTCATTGAATTTTGATGTGTTCCTCTCGAATTTATATTGAAGCAGCTAAATATCTTCTTTGTATTGTAGTAGTTATTGGTTCAGACTTCATAATGTCATTTGCGGCTGCGTGCCATTGGTCATTGCTTGGCATGCTAAGTGTGGCACGCGTGCCGTAGGTTGCCGACTCCTGAACTGGAGCATAAAAACAACTTCCTCACAAAATTAGGATATTTGACCCTTTGGTCAGACTTTGACAAGTTAATGTGGTCCAAACTTTTTTTTAACACGCCTTCGTATTAGTGAATACTTGGTTTGAGTTTAAAAACGTCAGTGGAAAAGATAAATTAATGTACCCAAATCTTTCAGTACGTGGATGATCATGACTCTCCACAATTTCCTATATTTTTGTTACACGAAGTAAATTTTGACCTTTCACCATACCTCTTTGTGTTTCGACATTCATTCACTCAGATTGAAGAAAATTGCTGTTTCCCTTTGTCTTGTGAGTGTTAAATTCTCTAGGCCGACTTTCCTTATTATATGTCCCAGTAATTACAGCTTTCCGATTATAAGTATAAGTTTCCTTGTAGTTCATAGCAATTATATATATATATATATATATATATATATGGAGGAATGTTGAAATGTTTTCGGCCAGATCGAGTGTCAGAAATATAGTCAAATAATCAGATATTGAATTTGTTTTGGAAGGATTTTTTCGGGCTGAGAACTTTTCAGCACACACACACACACACACACACACACACACACACACACACACACACACACACATATATATATATATATATATATATATATATATCGCACCGATAGCACGACTTGGAGTTTTATGCACAACGCAATGAGCATCGAGCATTATTTTATTAACACCGTCACTCAATGTGCGATATTATCTATCTATCTATCTATCTATCTATCTATCTATCTAAATATTTCCATGATCTATCTATCTATCTATCTATCTATCTATCTATCTAAATATTTCCATGATCTATCTATCTATCTATCTATCTATCTATCTATCTATCTATCTATCTATCTATCTATGTGTGGGTGTGTTCGTGTATGTGTGGGTGTGCGTCACTGTGCGTGAGTGTGTATATATGTATATATATATAGCTAATTGTGCATTTGTGTGCGCCCGTGTGTGTATATATATATATATATATATATCGCACTTAAGAAAAAAATATAAAGTTTCCATTCGGTAATAAGGCATTATATTTTTAACTAACGAAATACACAGGATATTCATGGTCTCACGAAGTCATTTATAGATTAAAAACAAGAGAACAGTGAAGAGGAAGAAGGAAAAATAGCAAGAAGATAGAAAATCCTGCTGTAGGCGTCATCTCCGAGTATTATCTAAACAATTTTGTTTCATCTAAAAACAACAAAAAGTCAAATCGAAAACGTCTGAGCAAAGAACAGCGAAATAAAGAACTTGGTAAAAAAACGAAGAAAATTGTAAACAATGCTGCGTGACTCGCTTGAAAAAAAAATCTCCTATGAAGTAAATAAAATAAAAGTCAAATAAAATATTGCTTGAGGCTTTATGTACACTGAGAATACGAAAAAGAGTTACTTCTCCAATATAGCAATAGAAAGACGGCCTCTGAGACATGACAGTTCCAAAAATAAAAAATAAAAAAATGATATAGAAAAAAAATGAAAACAAAACAAGGAAAAAAAGACCATGATTCCCACCAGAACGATTTCTTTTCATTCTACTCTACAGCATTCTGAGAATCTTATATCTTTCTCCATTTTTTATTTCTTGTTTTGAAACATCTTTTTCGCCTCCTGTCGTATTTTCGTGTACTTTGGCTTCCTTACTTACTCTCTGGTTGTATGACTTCGTTCCGTGTCTTGTTCTTCATTCACATGTCTGCCGTCTTATTGAAAACAGCTATGAAGAAGTATTGCAGCAAATATCTGCTGTCGTTAATTGAAATCGAAAGAATGTGATCGAAATGGTCTCAGATTCATTACTGACTTTTTAAAGATGTCTCTAAATCCATTCCCTGTAGCCAGCAAAACATATCATTCGCCACAGTTCGCTTATTGTATATATACTTCTGGGTGGTCCGTTGCTTTTATCGAGGTATTATGTGTGGACTGATATCACTCGACGTCCGGCTACGAGACGAAAACTAAAAAGCATCGGTGGCAGGAACGCTGACCTAGTGGGGCGAGAAATAGCGGGCGGAAGCACTAACATTGATTACGTGTAGTCCATGATGCATGAGTAAATTTCAAATCGGCTACCATATGACAAGAAAGCCTTTGTATTAGGCATAGAGTGGCGTTTATTACCTACCAAACTCAGTTTACCTATTCATAAAACTTCATCAAAAAGGAGGATTTCTAATCAAAGTAAAAAGACATACAACATAGTAAACGGTTCCTTCGTCATTAGCGCCTAATCTACACGATAAGCCAACCGTTGAAGGATTGCTGATCGTTATAATCCGTTTATTGCATTTAGACTCCATGACGTGGCTATTTGGTGTCGGTTCGAATGGATGTTAAGTGATTGGTTAATAATACTATAATTCCTCTCCATTTTATAGCCAATCATAAAATCGATCGGCCTAGAAGGGGCACGGTAATAAAGTCGTCATTGGCATGTTGAATTACATTGTAAATGGGAAAATGTATGAGAGAGTAATGTCACAGCTGCCGTAAAATAAAGACAGGGAATTATATCAATACGGCAGGTGAGAAAGGTAATGTCTGCTTGCCTGCCTGCCTGCCTGCCTATCTATCTATCTATCTATCTATCTATCTATCTATCTATCTATCTATCTATCTATCTATCATTGCCAGTCCTTTTATATTTATCTATCTATTATTCTCAGTCAATTCTTTCTTTGTTTCTTTCTTTATATATTTTTCTTTCTTTCTATTTTCTTTCTTTCTTTCTTTCTTTCTTTCTTTCTTTCTTTCTTTCTTTCTTTCTTTCCCATTCCTTTTATATTTATCTATTATTCTCAGTCCTTTTATAACTATCTACTATCATTGTCAGTATCTATCTTTCTCAGCTCTTTACTTTCTTTCTTTCTTTTTCTTTCTTTCTTTCTTTCTTTCTTTCTTTCTTTCTTTCTTTCTATCTATCTATCTATCTATCTATCATTGCCAGTCCTTTTATATTTATCTATCTATTATTCTCAGTCAATTCATTCTTTCTTTTCTTTCTTTCTTTCTTTCTTTCTTTCTTTCTTTCTTTCTTTCTTTCTTTCTTTCCCATTCCTTTTATATTTATCTATTACTCTCAGTCATTTTATATCTATCTACTATCATTGTCAGTATCTATCTTTCTCAGCTCTTTTCTTTCTTTCTTTCTTTCTTTCTTTCTTTCTTTGTCAGTCCTTTTATATTTATCTATCTATTACTCTCAGTCCTTTTCTATCTATCTATCTATCTATCTATCTATCTATCTATCTATCCCACTCTTTTTATATTTATCTATTATTCTCAATCCTTTTATATCTATCTACTATCATTGTCAGTATCTATCTTTCTCGGCCCTTTTCTATCTATCTATCTATCTATCTATCTATCTATCTATCTATCTATCTATCTATCTATCTATCTATCTATCTCGCTTATATCTGATTCCGTTATCTTTGTTTTAGCCCATTTATCACTTGTGTCTACAGATAGTATGTCACATGCTAAACGCAATCGTAAGGCCTTTGTGTCGAGCACGAAACAGAATATCACCTCTGGGTGTTTACTTCAGTATCAACATCTATGTATATATATATATATATATATATATATATATATATATATATATATATATATAAAGGTAGCATATTTTCAGTCAAGCATGTTTGGTTAAATAATTTTGACGTATTATGTCTGTTTATTTTAGTTTTAATCCTTTCACGTCCACAAATTAATTTCTTGGTGGCTGTAGAAAATTGATTACGAAAATTGTTGAAGAGAGGGCTTACGTTCCACTTGAACGATCATAGTTCAAGCTGAGAACATTAAAAGGAACATTCATGTCGATATTCACAGTTTAGACATCAGTGCTTCAAGATAATAATAATAAGAAGAAAAAAAAATTAAAACTCTGGAAGCACTTTATATAAGAGAATTGAAGCCAAAAGTTAATAAAGTCAACTACAAAGCTTGTCTCGACAGATCAGTTACGACTGAGTAGTGAGTTTGATCCTTACTGGGTGTTACACACAATCTGACCTTGTGTCACATCTAGGTTACGCTTAGAAAATCATTTTGCGATGTGGTATAATGGTTAGCAAGCTGGTCTCGCTAGAACAATTACGACTGAGTAGTGAGTTCGATCCTCACTGAGTGCCCCCTACTTTCGGCCTTGTGCTACATCTAAGCTACGCTTGGAAAATTACTATGGGGCACCTCGAGGCGGTGCAATGGTTAACAAGCTTGTCTCGCTAACCATTACACCACCTCGAATTTTCATACCGAGCCTAAAGGCTCATTTTTTTCAGCTGTAGAGCTTTCTTCCAGCTGAAAATTAATTTTTTATGGTTTATATAGAAGTGGTTATATTATGTTATATTATTAATTCAATCTTCCATCTTATAATATATATATATATACTAGCAGCACGGCCCGGCGTTGCCGGTGGTTGATTCAAAAATCGTACGACTCATACAGCAATCGCTATCACGTGACTTAAAATATTTTTGCCCTTCCTTGCCTTTACAGGAGTGCCCTTTGCCGTGCTGATGTTGCTACATGCCTTACTTCTTGCCTATCTCACACTGCGATTTTTCCTAAGCTCTACACTAAACATTAAATCTGTTACGAAAAAAGAATTAAAGAAAATGAACACAAAACGATCAGCTTTAAAAAAGGACTCGTAACTTGAAAAACCGAATGAAAAAAGAATGTTAACAACAAATACTTCTTCACATCCAACCTAGTTCTGCGTAATCAGAATCAATGTTGAGTTTAAGCAAGCGAATGAGCCAATTAGAGTAAAGAGCCATGCAGATTTAAATTTTTCCCACTTGTGACGAATGCAGCTATCGATTTTTTTGCATGCTAGTTAACATTCGTGTCAGTCAGCTGTTGGCTCTCACGCTGGCCAATAGAATCTTCCTGCCTATT